>JAGKTI010039227.1:0-10595 GCA_018397915.1 Birgus latro | reverse complement strand
TGGCAGCCTCATTATTCCGTCTCTTATCCCTGAGGTCACACTCCCTTGTCACAGGCCTGTTTTGGTCTGCCTCTTGCAACCTTACCCCAGACTTTTACACTTCTCATCTTCAGTGATGAGCAGAAGTAACATGTTTGCTTTATGAATCGTTAATTAATCATTTAATCACAGGACATAAAAACCAGATGCCATAAAGTGGGAAAGGAATTAGGGGAAATATAAAAGATGCAGAGTAGACACTAGTAATGCTGACAGCTGTCTCCACAACACACAAGATTTGTTTTGCGTAATACATACACAATCCAGTGTTGTAAAGTGGGTTTATGAATTTTTAAGTATTTGTACAGTGTGCTGAAACTGTGCAAGTAGAGTGGAAAAGACATGCAGTTGTACCCATATACAAAAATAAAGGTGAGCGAAGTGAGTGCAAGAATATCGTGGCATAAGTTTATTGAGTGTTGTAGGGAAGGTATATGAAAGAACTGTTATACAGAATATAAGAGAGATACCAGAAACCCTAATGAGTGATAAACAGGGTGGCTTTAGTAGCGGCAGAGGATGTGTGAATCAAATATTTGCAGTGAGACAGATAGTGGAGAAGGTTTGTGAGAAGGGCTGTAAGGTGTTTATGGCATATATGGATCTGGAAAAAGCATACGACAAAGACAGAGAAGGATTGTGGAAGGTTTTGTGCATGTATGGTGTAGATGGGAAGCTGCTAGGTGTCAAGAGTTTTTATGTTGGTAGTCAAGCATGTGTAAGGGTAAATGGGCATCTAAGTGAATGGCTCATGGTCAGTGTGGCCGTGACACAAGGTTATGTGATGTCCCTGTGGTTGTTTAATATACTGTATATATGGATGGGAATGGAGAGAGGGATGGTGTTGGTAATGAATGGTGATGGATGGAATATCTCAGATTTATCATGTGCTGATGGTGCAGTGCTACTTGCAAATACCGGACAAGAGCTTGGTAGACTAGTGCAGAGTTTTGTAGATGTCTGTGAGTGTCGTGCCTTGAGAGTAAATGTAGAAAAGAGTAAAGTGATGGTTATTGAGAGAGAAGGTGACTCCCAGTGTGATGTTACAGTGAATGGAGAGAGGCTGGAATTGGTGAGAGTTCAAATACCTGGATACAGTGATAGAAAAGAGAGGAAAATGTGCAAAAGAAGTGGAAATTACAGTAGAGTGACACAAGGAAGGGCAGTAGCTGGTGCTATGCAGGCCTTGATAAGAAACAGTGGCTTGAGTGTTCTGCATGAGGCTTACATTAAGGAGTGTTAGTGCCAACTTCAGTATATGGATGTGAGACTATGGTGTGGCATGAAAATGAAGAGTCAAGAGTAGGAGCTGTAGAGATAGCACTGCTAAGGAATGTACATGGAGTATGGAGGGTGGATAGGATACAGAATAATGTGATTTGTGAGAGATGTGGAGTGAGGAAGTCTGTGGACACCAGAATCGAAGAGTGTGCACTGAGATAGTATGCTCATGTTGAGAGAATGGATGACAAAATGCTCATCATCATCATCATCATCATCAGTCAGACCTCCTTTCCAACCCTAGGACAGGGTGAGGAGGCCAATAGAATGGTGAGAAAGGTATATCTGAGCAAATTTGAAGATAGGAAAAGGTGAGGTAGGCCAAGAAGATGGAGGGATATGGTGGAAGTGTGTGTGAGGAAGAGAGGTATGGAAGTTGGTGAGGCTAAGGGACTGACAAGAGATCGAGCTGGCTGGATGAATTTTGTGCAGAGAAATACACAATCAGAGATTTGGCGCCTCTTTTTAACGTGACAGCGTTTGGGTTGGTTCTGTCAGATAGGTGTATGTGAAACTGCCGAATGTGGTGAAGTTTTTATGGCCTGTCAGTTGGAGCCAGGATTTCGAGGGCTTGAATGATGAGTGAATGGAAGTGTGTCCCATTGAATTGGGCAAACTTTGGCTGTCTGGACATCGTTACTCCTCACCCTGCCCTAGGGTGGAAAAGGAGGTCCAGATGATTATGATGGTGATGGTGATGCACAGTGTGGTAATTTCTCCATATTTTCCTGTTTTATTATTGTCTCAGTTTACTTATTTTTAAAAGTATGTTTGGTATGATGTTATAAGTATCATAAATCATGCTCACTTCAAATTACTGTATGCCTTTTGAGAATAATTTACTGCCTAGTTTTGTAGTGGTCAGAGCACACCAGTAAGTGTCATCCCTGAGAGATGACTGGAATTTTTTAGGGCAGTATCCTTTTGTGGTTAGGAAGCTTACTAACACTTCTTCCTTAATGATTTATTTTTGGTTATGGCTGGTTAATATCAACTTGTATATTATTTATGATGAGGATGGTGAGATTTGAGTGATTTAAATGACAGTAGAGGAAAGTAAAAAGTAATAAGCGAAAGAAATCAGTAAGGATGAGGTGTTAGGGAAGCTCCTAACATCTTTTGTCAACGAGAATGCCAGCCCTAACCATCCACTGCCATCAAGGGAAGTAGGTTGGTCATCTACCCTTAAATATATTCTACTATGTTAGCCTATCCATGGGACGTACACCTCAGGGATGGTGATATAGGATTGTTTGTATTGTTAAAGTTAGTTATGATTGAGGGCATGAAGGTACTGTATATGTAAGTGCTCAATTATGTGGATCTTTTATGGAACAGTTGTGTGTGGTTAGCCTTTTGTTGTGGCCCCAGGATCATTTCATTTTGAACCTTGTGAATTGCAGGCTGATGTTGCCCTTCTACAGCCCACCATCGTCCATTTGTGAGTTAGGGAGGGAGTTGAGGGGAATGTTTATACGGGTAACTGAGTATTATATTGTTGCTACCACTTGAAGGTGTCAGTGCATGCATGCCACAGTACTAGCAAATTGAGCAGCAGATCCAAATGTATTAATCTTATCACAAGTTTCACAGATGATTGTTGGAAACTGTGGCCTTACACATATCATCAGCTTCCCGTTTGTATGAGTTTGGATGTCAGTAGCTTAGTTAAGAACAGAAAGAGTAGAATATTGATTTTGTTCGTCAAGATGATGATGCCATGCTGAAGTACTTCCCAACAGTTGCTGGAAACCATTAGCATAAAGAAATAAGTGACACGGTATGTACAGCCAACAAAAAAAGCCTCATACATCATACCAAACATATCGTTCCAAAACATTGACGAAGCATTGTGATATATGGAGCACCCTGTGATTATAAGTGCAAATATTATCCCTGATAATTATTAGGACTCAAAATGACAAAGAAGTTCACATTCTGGGTGCTTTTTTTTTTTTTTTTCACAAGGTTAATATATTCATGTGTGTCCAAAACTTGCTCATTTTCACCTGTGTTACACCCCAGGTGAGCCATATTTTCTTTTTGTTGATTATCCTAAGCCTTGTATTGTAGTAGTGTAAGTCTCAGTGTGTATTTGCGGCAGAGTTCCTTGCCTATGTTGGAGAAATAATTATTAACCTTGTTATATGTCAGTCTTAGGGCACTATTGCTCTTCACCTGAAATTTTACATAACCAGTCTAATATCCTGTTGTACAATAGTACTCTGTTTTCCATCACTTCATACAGTTGTATTTTTTTGTTCTGTTTCTGAACTGGACCCACCCTTGTGTAAGAGGAATAAGGTGAATTATGGAGGTGATGGTGATGGTACACTGCTTAACACTATTCAGCCTTGCATAACTTTTCTACCCAGTTCTCGGGGGGAAGAGGGGAGTTTCCAACAAAACACTTGTGCATGTCTGGTGTGTTCACCAAACTGTTGGGTCACGTATTTGAGCCATGAAAGATTGCTTAAAAAATTACGTGCTGCCGTGTCGTGGGCCTAGATTAGTGTTAAAAGCTATTACTGTTTTGTTCCTTGATTCCTACCTACACCTTAGCAAGGCAGTGAAATTAGATGATGACCTTGTTTATAGCTGCTGTTACTCTTATGTTATGCTTTTCTTGTTTCTGAATCTTACCAAACCCTTTGTATCATTGTGAATCTGGGTTAGGATGATGATGGTGGCGATTACTAATCTGTCAGTCGTTCTTCCACTAGTTTGTCAGGTTAGAAATGTAGATAATTTCATATTTGATTAGTGATGTGAATTTGTATTAGATTGATGATGATGACTAATAATCACTGAGTCATTCCATTAGATTAGTTAAGTTTATATTAGAGAACAGTTTTTAAGTTTCCTGTGTGCAGAGTAGATCAGTAAAAAGAGGTACTAGGAAGGCTTCAAAGCCCACAGCATCAACACTGACCCTGAAGATTGATGTAACCTAGAATTACTGAATGCTTTGGTTTCTACATCTTTAATAACAGGGTGTTGTACAGTCTACTATGATGTCCCAGTTAACTGTATGGAGATGCATATGCAGTGTCCATCCAGGAACAAAATCTCCCACACTTTTTGCTTCACACAGGTACACTGCATAAGATGACCCTCCGGGAACGATTGCTTCCGTGTGGTTGATAGGTCTGCTTAGTTAGACACACTAAGGTTACTCTGTTACTACTATTACCATGTCCTTAGAATTACTGCCCTTAAGAATTACTTAATCACAGCACTGTGGCCTTGAGTTACTGTCATTTACTGTATCATTTAGGATTACTATGTTGTTGAATTAATATGGCCATGAGAATTACCTTAGCCATGAAGTGCCTGGATGTTGTGTGTTGATACGTTCTTCAGGGTCACAGAGCTCATCTCTGACCCAGTAAATGGATGCCATAATTATACTCTTTTCACTTTATTTTAGCATAAAATTGCCATCTCTCCTTGAAAGTTTAGTTGTAATAAGATAAACAGTAGAATATAATGGTAGTGAGGAAGAAGTGCAATGGAAGGGATGTACAGTTATAGCATTGTTTTATTCTGCCATTGAGCCCCATCTTCAGTGCTCATAATTGAGTAACACCGCAAAGTAAAGACTCTCATGGAGAAGCTGTGGGAAGGATGTAGAGCCATAGCTTTATCTTATTCCACCACTGAGCAGTGTGAACTAAACTACAAGAGGACAAAAATTTGGGCCAAGTTAAAGTGAAAGAAGTATAGTCATGTACTGTAGTTGATGCACTGATTGCTTTTAACACCATGTTTGTGTTTATTTAGCCTTTTTAGTACCAAGATAGAGTTTGACATTTATTCCTACTACTTCCAGATGATTTATTTTTGTAAATTTTTGTGTTGTTCTGGACCCTACTTTATCCCATGCTAGGGTGGATGATGATGATGGTGATGATAATGATGGGGATCTCTGTTGTGATGAGGTTAGAAATGGTCTTCCATTAATACCTTTGCATTCTGGTTATTGTCCCTTTTTCAAGTCAAATCTTATGAGGGTATTGTTGATGTGACCTCAGGCATATGTGAATGTGAACCCAGTGGGCTGCAGGCTGAAGTTGCCATTCTGCACTCCACTGTCCTCTCTTGGGGGATAGGGAGGGTGAGGGATGTTTGTATAACAGGGTAGTGCCTCTGCCAGTTTATATTAGTGTCACTGCCTGAAGGCATCCCTCTGCAGCACTCCACTGAAGGTAGCAAGAATAAATTAAATAAATACCTATTGAAATGGAATGAGTTAATGTCTTATAGTTTTATCTGTATTATTAAACTTTTGTGATATTTTTACTTATATTTGGAAGAGTTTTGTTGTAATGTTTGTCTTGTCTTCTAAATTGTTGTTGTCTTTTGTCATTTTGTTTGCATTATTATTTTTGTCCACTAAACCTTTGTTGTGTTTGTTGTAGGTATAAAAATCAGTTGCATATTATCATTTGTCAGAGATCCAGGCCCCAGAGAAGGCTATGTAACAAAATGTAAAGAGAGAGAGAGAAGCTGTTCAAACATTCGTATAAAAGATAAGGGGTATCATAAGCTGCACTTGCAGATGCACGCATGCTCGCTATCATGCATGTGCATGCGCACACACACACACACACAGTAAGAATACTAGTACAGTAGTAAGAATAATTGGTTGTGTTAATGTAAATGTTTTTGATGAGAGCTAGCCTGGCATTGGCCAGTACACCTGACCAGAGATAATATGTGACTGGGGTTGGTGTTCCCATAGTAAGAGGCGTTGTAACACCTGTATCTCAACACAGAGCTGGAATATACGCCTCAATATCTCGTCTGTGCTGGATATACATTTAATACCACATTGATGATATAAATACAGTACAATAAGAACATGCCCATGATAAGAAAAAGGTGTTGGGAAGCCTTCTTTATATATGAGAATGCAGACCTGAGTGTTATGTTGCTTTTACATTATCTTGGCCTAAGTTTAATTACCATCTCCACCTTGAATGCTATAGTATCTGGCTATAGATAGGTAGATTTTGACTGCTGAGTTGTAGCAAAATATTAGCACTAAAATGTGGTGCTAGTCATGAAGAAGTGCCTTGGAAATGATGTTCAGTGGTAGTACAAGTATTCTCTTCCTGCCACTGGGCCAAAATCTGGGCCAAGTTAAGGTGAAAGAACTATAGTGTACTGTTACCATTTTGGTTGTAGTATTTAGTTGTTGAGTTACAGTATTGTAGTGTTGATAGTGTGAGTGTATGAGACAGCCAAGTCCATTGTGTTTCATCATCCTAATGTGTTCTCTTCACTGACTTTATTATTTTACACATTCATCATCAATTTTTCCTTCCAGTCACTCCCACTTTCCTCCAACCAAATCTCCATCTCTCTCTCCCCCCCCCTTCCCCCCTCCCTCCACACACACCTTATTTAATTTCTACCATTTTACAAGCTGATATTTTTAAGCACATTCCATTGCCCTTATTTTTTGTTTGAATTACCTTCCAGTGCATTCCAATTTTCATCTCCTATGATTCCTTTCTCCCCCTCCCTCCTGATACACACATTCCTCATATTGTCTCTCCAACCATCCTCTCTTCTCTGTAGTGCCTACTTTGTCCTCCATCAGTTCTTTTTTTTTTACCTTTCCTCCAGTTGACCTGCATAGCTACTTTTCCCTCCAGTTTCCTTCCCTGACACACTCCTCACTTGGCCCCAGTCATTCTTTTCTTTGTACCATAAACTGCTCTCATTGGTGCCTGGCTTGTCCGCAGTTATTTTTATACATCCATACTTTCACGTCATTCTCTTTCCCACACTTAAATGCTCCCATCAGTGTGACAACTTTTCTCTCCAATACCTTTCTTTGCCTCCTCTAGTTTTGCTTTTGTCCTCATCTTCTCTGCATTTTTCTCTCCTTCTCTCTCTCTCTCCTCCCTTCACTTCACCCCTTCTTTTCATGTTTCTTACTTTGTCTTTCAACTTTCTCCTCATTTTTACACATTGTTTTTGCTCCATGTGTTTTCTTTGACATTTTTCCTGTCATTGTCTCTCTCTCCCCCCCTCACCCCATTCTCTCTCTCTCTTTCATGATTCATCCTCTTTATTCCTCTCTTCATTTTCCTCCTCCCATCTTTCTTACCTTTTTTGTTCCTCCTTTTCTCCCCATCTGTCTCTTCTCTCATCGATCGTTTCTTCCTCCTGTCCTCTCTGTTATTCTTTCTTTCATTTAATATTCTATCTTTATCTTTTCCTCTCCATCTTTATCTTTTGCCCATCATCCTTCCTTTCCCCTCCATTTCTGTCTCCTCCCATCACTCCTTTCCTCTCCATCTCTCTCCTAGCTTCACCCCCCACCCCCATACCAACACAGCTGATGTAGCAAGTAATAAAGTGTGCTCTTCGCAAAAGCTGTTGTCTCACTCATTCCAACCTTAACTTAGCCCTTAGCACCCATGACGTATTTTCGTGTAGTTGTTGTATCTCTTGACGATTTTGTTCAGCTTAGAGATCTGTGGAAGTGAAGGGGTTAAGATTATAGTCATAAATTTGCTTCCAGTTCAAATATTATCTTGTAAGAAAGTAATTGGATGTAGCTGAGAATAAGGTTAAAAAAAAAAATTGAAAGGTTGATTGGTTCAGTCCCACTTTTCTAGGTTATTTTTGCCATGATGAAATTATTTTATGATGCCTTGGAGAGCATTTGTAGTAATGGGGGTGAAAAAAAAGCATCCATTAACTTCTTCCCAACATGATGCATGTCCCTAAGCTGAATATAATGGTCTGGAGGTATCAAGAATGGCATTAAGAATAAGTCTTGGGATTGAAGGGGTTAAATTGGCACTGGCATCGTAGTGACCACCTTCCCACTAAATTCCCACCCTTGAGTGTAGCTATAGATTTGTGTGTAGCAGTTCTTTGCTTAGATTGTTTGTCCTTTAGATTAACTTTGTAGCATCAGTTTCTTTAGTACCAGGCATCTTAATAAAAAAAAAAAAAATATATATCGGGGTTAGTACAATCGACAAACTACAAAGTTCGAGTTGAGTAGCATCATACCAAGTGCTGGAAAAATGTTAGGTATGGTAGATAGAATACTACTGGAGAGATTATCCAAAATTTTGATAGGATTTTGCACCTATGGTTATCACATTAAATTTCTGGCTTAAATGGCAGTGTGGCAGAACTATTTATAAAACTCAGTTTATTCTCGATCTGCTGTTGCACATACAAAAAAATAATACATAAAAATAACCAATTGTTGCTTCAAGTTGGATTGTGGGTCAGAATATGTACCTTGCAGTGAATGATAGACTGTATTATAGTCTTTAAAATGTCAGGGTTGAAAAATATAAAGAAGTCTAAACTTCACAACGGGCTCAAGCAGCACATGGATCCTTACAGGGATTTAGGCTGTAGTCTCATGGATTTAGCAGGATTTATGCACCTCTTACTAAAAATTTATTTTGCACATTAGGCTCCATCCACACCAAATGCTTGCTGGTGTAGATGGGAGCTTTGCTTCATTGTAACTTGTACAAGTTCTCACCCACATCCAGTGGGGCTACCTATAAGGGTTTCAGTAATGCAGAACTCCAGCCTGCACCAGGAAGCATTTGGTGTGGCTGTGATTACACCTTAATATTCTTTAGTGTTATGCCTGTGTAGCATAAACATTACTTGTTTGCTTAGCATACAAGAGAACATTACTGTGCCATATGCAGATAGTCAGCTGGTGAAGAAGAGGTGCTGGAGAACTACCAGAGCCCATGAAAATCTAGTTCCAGTGTTGTTTACATTGCCTGAAAGAGATTGAAGGGACAGTTGTTGTTGTGGCCCCTGACTCATCAGTAGGTGAATGTGGTGGACAGCAGGCTGAAGTTGTTCTACAGTCTGTCTTCCCCCTCTTGGGGTATCGGAGGGTGGTCAAGGACATTTGTAGAGCTGAAGAAAAAAAAAAAAAAATTGAAGTTTTAGTGATCAGTGAGACCATTTGGAATAGGTGTATAAAATTTATTAAAAGTTTTTAGTGCTTAGCAGTGAGTGGTAATGATTACTGAGGGCACACCCACTGAACTTTGAACAAAACTTTCAAGTCTGGCCTTCAGCAGTTTAACCCCATCAGTCCATGGGATCATCCTGAACTGAGGTAAATTATTTTGAGTTTAATATAAAGTGCAGTGTAAATTTCTCCCTGTAAGGTTAATGTAGAGAAAGATGCAATGTTTGCAGATGTAGCAAAATCAACAGACTAGCTGTGTTTATGTTGCCTCTTTACCATCACTGCTGTCATCACATCACCTCAGACAACGAGTGTCAGCCTGTAGGACCAGCTGTCTCATTGGTCATAAAATGCTTTAAGTTCATATTTCAAGTGGCTTTGAAGAGCTAACAGCAACTCTTCTGTATGGTTTTTGTATTAAGTTGAAGATTTAATTACATCTCTTCCTTAGGTTTATGCTGCACATTCAACTCCATATCCTTTAATATGTTGTTGATGTAAACTGTTGATATTACTGGTAATGGTAATATGATATACATAGTGTACTTCCCAACAGTATCCTGCACTGTTAGGGAGTAAGTAACTGGGTATGGCACATGGTTTTGCTTCCAGTCCTAGAAAACATCATCTGTACTGCAGTGTGCTTGAACTGGGGGATTCCATATGAGGAAGCCTGGCAGCAGTTGAAGTGATTGATTCATAAATAGTATGTCAGGAGAATGTCAGGGTGTAATGTGCAAACTCAACCATTAATAACGATGTGCTATAAAGCCTCCTTGGTGTTGTACACATAACCACAGACAACACTTATTCCATTGGACCCTTCACCAGCATGATGTACACTCCATCAAAAAACCATCTTTATTCAGATGATCCATGGTTTCACACTGAAGGTTGTTGCTTATTGCGTTTCATTTTCAGGCAAATAGTTCTGAATAACTGTTTACCTCATATGTTGCATAAAGTCCTTCATGTCCTACTGATATTACTAGTCATGTAAAACTAATTACTGGAGAATATTTTTATACATTTCATCCCCTGTTTTTAAATATAAAGACAGAAATTGTAAAGATAGTTTTGGGTTGAGTACATATTGATAGAGAGAGAACAATATTTATCCTACCAACCAGTAATTATATTCATCTGATCCCTTTCACTCCAATGACATTTTCTGTTTTACTCTTGCTGTCTCCAGATATGTTTATTCACCTTAAAGCAGTACAGGCCTCTGGTGATGAAGATGTCACAGATGGTTTTTTCTCTCTCTCTCTCTCTCTCTCTCTCTCTCTCTCTC
>JAGKTI010039226.1:0-10595 GCA_018397915.1 Birgus latro | reverse complement strand
AGCCAATTCCATCGTATAGACCAATATCGTTGCACTATACATCATGGAAACTTATGCAAGGACTGATCTTAGAGAATAATACCGTTTCATCCCTCTACCTCTCTCCTAGCATGAATTCCAATCTAAGCAGTCAGCCACCACACATCTTTGGACTCATCTTCATTATGAATCACACCACCGGTAACTGTCATAAACAGTATCAAAATGTATCAAGATAAGCAAAATATTAGACACAAACATGGAAGATGGTTAGCCTGCTTCCTCTGACATACGGGCCCAAATGCTCTACAAAAACCAGTGTTCCTGACTCAGAATACTATCCTATGATTACCAACAGGGCTTAGTCTCTACAATCTCAGTGTTCAACGTTTTCATACAAGACCCACCTACTCCACCTCCTTCAGTAAAAGTGCTGTCTTATTCCGATGACCTAGCAATAGTTTCAAAACACTCCAACTAAAAAAGCAGCCGTGAGTACTAATACTCACTATAACAATGGTATAATCAAAATATAATGACAGCTTCACCAACAGTTTCAATCATCCTCCTCCTTATTCCAGAAACAATATAAGTCTCAAACACACCCACAAGGTACCCTATGTAATCAACTACTCCTTCACCAAAGAAATCTCAATATTCTACCACTTACTGAGGACACTCACATGAAATTTTCTCTCTGCATAAAAGCAGCATCAGTGCAAAGGCATCTCGTAAACTCAGCGCCCAAAAAACTCTCACAGGCATTATCTTCAAACAGCAGAAGGAATCTTTGGGAACAGTGTAATAACACTTCATTTCAGTATTAGCGAATTACACTGTCCTAGGCTGAGACCTGTCTTTACTGCCAGCAACGTGGAAACACCTGAAAGACACAACATAAAACCTTGAGAATAACAATAGAATGCACTAAGCACACAAATATGACGACGGATCACATGTAGATGCACTCGTGTCTCTAAGTAGTACAGTGTCTGTAAGCTTGATATCTGGAAATAAGTTATGAAGTATAATATCTGACTGGAGGTTTTGGATGGCTGAAATGAACTTTAGAGAAAGTGACAATCTCTAGCGAAAGTTGCAAAGCAACAGTAAAGAATCACAGATTATTAGAATAATATCTAATGTATTCAGTAACACTAAGCAAAGTCTGGCAATCCTCACACTGGCATTGGTGAAAGTGAAGTGAGAGTTGAAGCTCCTCCAACAGAGTAGAGCGAACGAGTTGATTGGAGAAAGCTGGATGACAAAGGTCACGTGGAACGATGTGAGAAATGACACACCAGCTTGTCGTGATTTACTGTAGCTATGACGTGGAGGTTTGGGTGTGGCCATGTGTCCTCTGGCGGGCAGCTTAAGTGCAAGATAAGTTGTAAATATGTCCTGCAGCAACTGCTAGTGGTGGGATGTGGGAGCTGGGTGGGCACGGCGTAAGGTTCCCACGGTGAGCAGGAGACGGCAAATGGTGATGACAATTCACCTCCACACAGCAAAGGGCAGGAGGCAACGGGAACTGCAACAGTAGGCAGCAGAAGGCTCCAGATTAATAACGGGACAAGGCAAGTCACACACACACAGGGAGCCCAGAACATGCATTGCAAGACATGCAGGGCACCGGCAGGGTTGAGATGGCTAACTGGAAGCAGAGCATAGGGAAGACCAGGGAAGCGCATGCAGGAATGGCCAGGACTCGCTGGCAATAAGATGGGTTTTTACGAAGATGTGTAGGAGATGCTAAATATATGTTTCAGCCCACAATGCTGCCACTAATTATGTTGCTGGTTTAATACATGATAAAAAGAACAATGAGAGAAATTGACATTAAGTTATTACCTCTTATAGTTCAATCCAAAGACAAAATAGTATACGATACATATTTCCTTCGAGCCATTATACTTTCCTTATGAATCCTTACCGCATATAAGATGATGGTAGGTGGAAGCATCCATCGTCCACTAACTTCATGTATGCTGCTTACTTCATGTGGCTTTACACCATGTGATAAGCCAAATGGTTTCCTGTAAAACAGGAAATCATTTACTATGCTGGCTGGCAACCATATATCCAAATAATGGGTGACGTGGAACCTGCTATGGTGGCCCAATGAACTGGGTGGCGGGGAAAATGCAGTATCCACCCAGGAACCAAACATCCACACTAATCCCCAGCAAGACGCCGTCAGCCACACTGGAACATCAGTTTACTGCATGGGATGACCTTGGAGGGCAGCTGCTTGCGTGCATTTGATGGATTCCTCGATCAGACAGAAGGGTAGTACAACAGCAACAACAACAACAGTAATAGTATATATATATATATATGTATTTAAAAAAAAAAATAACAGAACAGAGGAAGGAAAAACAAATGAATAAAAAAAAATCCATACACCAGGTTACTGAACTTCCTTTCTTTGGAATTGTGTGGATATTGGCTTCTTTCCATAAATTAGGGAATGAAGAAATACATATGCATAGTCTGAATAAGTTAGCTAGAACAGAGGCAAGTCCTGGGGAACACTTTTTCAAAACAATTGGAGGAATTCCATCAGGGCTTGGAGCTTTTTTGGTAGGCAAGTTGTCTAGGATGGATTTTACGTATCTTGTCTGTATTTTAAGATGGGACAGTTTCAGGAGAGTCAAGTTCTAATACTGGGACGTTCTGACTGACTCTCCAAGGTAGAATTTCTGGCAAATGTGCTGGCAAAGATATGTGCTTTCCTATGTGGATCATTTGTAATGTTGCCTTCTGAAGACTTTAGTGGGGGAATGGATGATGACTTGTTAAAGTTATTATTGAAAGAATTAAGAGATGACCAGAATATTCTGTTGTCATTAGGGTTGTTAAGTAGTTTTGATGCTTGGTTATGAAGAAAGTTTGATTTAGCGAGATTTATTACCGCTTTTGCATGGTTTCTAGCAATTTTAAATTGACAGAGTGATTCAGATGTTTTTGATTTTAAGTGAGTGTTGTATGCTAATGACTTATGGGCAGTTGCTCTTGCATAGCTGCTATCAAACATTTTGGAGAGTTTGATCTTTTAGTGAACTGTTGACCTGGTATGAACAAATCCATACCAGCTAGTATAAAATCACTAATATGGGACTGGGTAGAACTGGTATCACTAGAGAAGAAGGACTGCCACGGAATGTCAGCAAGATAATTTCTAAATCCATTCCAGTTTGCCCTATCAAAGTGCCATCGGGTCACCCTGACAGGTTTAGAACGGGGAGGTTTGGGGGGGGCTAACTAATGAGGCTTTGATGAGATTGTGCTCATAGGATCCAAGTGGTTCCAATACCTCTATCCTGTATTGATCTGGATTGTTTGTCAGGAATAGATCCAAGAGATGGGCAATATGGTCAGGATTATCTGGTATTCTGGTTGGTTGCTGTACCAGCTGCGTGAGATTAAACGATGCTGCAAACAACTCGCACTCTAGACCAGCATCGTCAGTCCTGGCAGTATGAAATAACCATTCAACATTATGTACGTTAAAATCACCCAAAATGGTAATTTCGGTACTAAGCGCAAGGTTGAAGTTACTTAACTGTGTGGATCTTGAGCCAAATACACTGGGTTCTGAAGAAGCTTTGGGGGAGCGATAGACTACACAGATATATCTGGTAATATTTAGATAATTTAGTTTGTACAGTGAGTAATCAAAACTGGATGAAGTGAAGTTTAAGATAGTATCAGTTGCATATTGCGATTTAATATAACAGCAGGTGCTGCCTGTGTTAAGGAAGTTTGTGAGAAGATGGTGACCGGGAAAACAAAATGGGGATATTTCAGTATGGGGTGTGATTTGTGGTTCTGTGAGGAATAGGGCCAGAGGGGATATGGAGTGTAAGAAAAAATGAGCTGAAATTAGGTTGGTCCAAAGGCCACAGATATTTGTGAAGAATAAGGCTGCACCTTCACTTTTCTGCCGACGAGCAAGAATTTGGCAACGAGAGTTTTTGAAACTTATATCTCGACCTATGTTCATAGTTTACCGTTTTCTAAAAAAAAAAAAATACAGTGATTGAATAAATTTTGAATGACATCAAAGTCATTATAACTGAACAGTCAGTATTAAAGTTATTTCTAAAGTAAACAAACTGTTTACATATAAATTATTTCTATCAATAAAGCAGTGAAGAACACAAGCCGAAAACATTCATCACTCAGCCACAGAAGAGCACAAGCAGAAGTAAAGTTGTTCACCTATTCAGTATATTACTATAAAATATTAAAGTTAATGTCAGGGATTTCAGAACACAGTAAACAAAACCCCTGATGATAAAATGACGGTCTATAGAGAGCAATCATTTATAACAGTGAAACACTTCATTACCCAAACTGCTTCAATGCAGCAATATCACATGAAAAATAACAAAGTAAGGCCATAAATTAAAACAAACATAAAACACAGCTAGGCTGGCATTGGAGCGCAGCAATACACGTCTGACCAGTTCCCAGATTCTTTCCCATCTTTCCCTCTCGGATCCCGGCAGCTCGCAGTCTCTTCCCATTCCTTCAGTCCACATTCCTTCAGTTCCCAACCGTTTCCTTCTCCATGACAGTTCCTATTCTCCCCGTCAATGGCGTCCTCGAACCCGCCCTCTCCAAGGCAACTTCCATTCTTCTCCCTCCACGGCAGCTCCCAGTCCTCTCCCTCCATGGCGGATCCCAATCCTCTCCCTCAATGGCAACTCCCATTCACCCCCTCCCTCCGAGGCAACTCACAATCCTGTCCCTTCCAGGCAGCTCCCAGTCTTTTAAATTCTTTAATCCCAGCCCCAGCAGCTCCCCACTTCCTCTGGTAGTCAGACTTGCGGCCTGTACCCCTGCCATTACTGTCATCCTCACCCCTTGTTTACCTCCAGCTGCTGACTCACAAGACCTTCTTCCCATCCCCCCACGTTAATCCTGTCAGAAAGATGGCCTTTTTCTTTTTTCTTTTTTTACTGCATTTAGATGATTATATACACCTTAGGAGACTTTGTGCTGAAGGATAAAGAGAGGCTTCATTCACCCTTTAACTACAAAAGATTTTTCTCGAGTTGCATAAAATAATTTGGAAGTAACAGGAGTAAACTAAAAATTACATCAACAAACTGAGAGTAGTTATTTCTCTGTCCTTTCCTGACTTGACCAGTCTGCTTTCTCCCACTTCCTTGAGTGTCATTTCCCGTTCCAACCCAACCCTTTCGTGTGCATTCATCGCCAGAACTCGACCACAGCCAATGTTCTTTTCAAATTTTATTCTTGATTCCCCAAGAAACTTGACCTAACTTACCACAGACCATCCGAAGTGAGGGGGAACTGAAGAATTTATTGTTTCCTCTAGTTCATAGGATTTCTCGAAAGTTAAATAAAATACTGATAGAATAAGGGAAACAATGTTATCCGAGTGAAGAGGTAATGATGAACATGCTCCTTTCTAAACGTACGCCTTTCAGTAAAGGTTTATCTTTGTAAATTGCATTATTAAGTATTATAAATGCACTGCTAATTTTAGGAAGGTACAGTTCCTGTAAGATTCGGTTTGTTTACCTAAAACATTTTTTTTTCATAATTACCACGTCTCTAAAATACTTAGACTGTGAATATGTCTTCCATAAGCGAGACTGAAGTAATCCAAGCATTGTTGTCTGCAGAACTTATTTTCCTGAATTAGTAAAATAGAGAATTGTATTTAAACGACTGGAGATTGTAGGGAGTGGGGAAAACAGAGGGTGATAGACGGGTGCCAAGTTGACCATCAGCATATATAAAGAATTGAGAGTGTTGGCTAACTTGCACTGGAGAGGGGTTGAGATTCTGTAACTAAATCGCTGCTGTGTGTCGGCCATAATGGGAAGGAAATGCAAACAGAAACTTCAGAGGAACGGTTACCAGAATAGTTAGCGACAGCAAAGAGGAAAACGTGCAGCTTTTTGGGGTGTGGATAAAGGTTGAAGGGAGTCGGTGTGAGGAGAAATGATGAAAAGCCTCTTATTTAAAACGTTGTTAGAACTGAACAAATGTCGTGTATGCAAAACGCGAGAGGAATTTCAAAGAAGGCCCTTGAATAATGTCAAGAGTTAAGTGGTCTTAAGAAATACGTGAAGTCGGTTCAGCAGGCTAAATCTCAGCATAATTGTTTTTGATACAATTAATCTCTATCTACTGCCAGACGCCTTAATCCCGTAAGGGGTGGCCACGAACAAATCGCCTCCATGTTGCCCTGTCACCCACCATTTCACTGCTCTGTTCCCACCTCACACCCCTCTCTCTCATATACCTATCCACTCAATCCCTCCATCTCATCCTTTTCCTCCCCCTCCCTCTCCCTTCCTCCACCTACCTCACATACACACTCCTCGTCAGTCGCTCACTCTCCATCCTCTCCACATGGCCAAATCACCTCAGTGTGTTTCTCTTAATGCTTTCTGTCACATCCACATCCACACTACAACTCTCCTTCACTTCCTCATTTTTCAGTCTGTCTTTGCTATCGACAAAACTAAACACCAAGAAAATTAAGAAACTATAAAAGACTGAGTTGTATGTTTTTGGAATTAAGAGGAGAGTTATGTTCTATATTGTGCTGAGCTGAAAGATAGTGGAAAGGGGTTTGGGGGGCAGTAAAACTAACACTAAATTTTGTCCAAAACAAAAATAGACAAATTAGAAGACAGGTGTGCCAGACCTCATCTCGAGATTGTTGCACTCGTAATGGCTGTGAGGATGGGTGCTGTAAGCAGAGGGTGGAGGAGTGAAGGGTGGTGTCACCAACGCATCAGTAAATAAGGATAGGAATACTCTACAGCTCCAAGAGTCACTGATGAATAAATGGCACAGAACTGTTGGAATGACAGATGCCTCAGGAAGAAAACTATTGACAAATTTTGATGAACAGTGGCCGTCAACAACTGCAGTTGTAACTGTAATGACTGGAGAAGAAATTAGTGCAAAAAGCACAGAGTAAACGATAAAAATCATAGAAGTGCATGCCGGTGGATAAAAGATATCTAACGTAATAGCAAAAGTTTTACTGAAATCCCGAAAAAATAACAGAATTAGAGAAGAATGTAAGAAGGTCACTCGCAAAATACCTACAATGGAACCTATGCTGTCCATCATTAATTTAGGAATGAAACGTTGACTCAAAATCTTCCTGTTTAGGATCGATTCAGATTTTTAAAATAAAAGTTTAAGTTCATATATAGGATTTGGAGCAGTCAGCTTTCTTTGGCAGACTGATCAAGAGCAAACTTTCAGCAAGAATAAAATGGTTGTTACGTCCTCGTCCCACACGCCACAGGCTCCAACAGCAGTGGAAGGACGTTGCCCAGTGAGTTGTTCTTCCTATGGTCAGCCTTTAGGTGTACGTCAGTACGCAAGATCAGCTGAGGCACTGTAATTAAGCATTGGCTTCTTAAATTCACCATCTTTATTTTCCAAACAACTACACTGAATGCTTTCCAAAATCACTTTACTATTCTCACAAGCACTGGAGCTATACATACTTTACTAACTGCAGTTACACTTAATGCTTGACAACACTTCACTATTTTCACAAGTATCGATGGTATACAAACTTCACTGACACTGCACTACGCTGAAACTGAACTGAAAACCAGCTGAACTTGCTCTAGTCTCTTCCCCATCCTTATATACGTTTGCATTGTTCTAGAATGATCTAAATTTCTCCACAGTTTTGGTGTATTCCAGACAGAGAGAGCACGGTTACAACAGTTACCAACTTGGAGACATCCAAAGCATGCCAGAATTTTATTACATTACATAACACTGTAAATTACTTAGCATTCAAACATAAATTATATTACATGATTTAAAAAGAACTCACATAAATAAAACATTATAGAGAAAAAAGACCACAAAAATTAATTTACAACTTACCAAATACTGTAAATACACACACAATAGCAGGCTAACTGGCAACTCTGATTTGTAATGGAACTATGGTATGGAAAACGTCGAGAAACTTCTTGACTACATGACTGGCAAATCCCACTTCTCAACACTAACCCCTCACTAGTCCTTTTGTCGTCCCGACAAAACTACACAGTATATACAAACATTGTCCTTAATCCAAACTAAACATCGAATTATACACCAAATAATCCTTCAACTTATCAGGTCTTCTCCCATGCTGCTTCCGACGACATCCTTGCTTCTCCATGCAGTCCACTCCTCCAGGAAGGTCTTCATGCTCTTCCTGATTCACTTCTTGTCTTGGGAAACTGTCACCATCCTCTTGCAATTCAGCTCCTTGGTTCTCCTTAACATCCTCGGTTGCGGGAGAGCATGATTTCTTGGTGACTTCCCAGCTGTACTGCCCTTTGACCATGGTACTGCCACAGACGGTTCACATGTACCACCTTTGGGCGAGACTTCCTGCCTCCCCGAATCCGATATGTTACGTCTGATGGGCGGTCCAACTCAGTGGAAGGCCCGTCCCATGGGCACTGCAGCTTCGGTGACTGTCCCTTCTTCCATTGAGGATTGTATAATCATTCTCTGTCACTATCCTTGAAGCTCACCTCACTTGCCTTGGCATCATACTTGCCCTCCATCATTTCTGCTGAAAACTTAAGGGCTCCTTGCACTTGATGATGTACCTCAGCCAGCCTTTCCTGAAGATGCTTCACATAGCTGGAGGTATCTGTAGGCAGCTCTGCACCAGGTGGTCTTCCAATTAACAAGTCAATGAGTAAATGTAACTCGTGGCCCAACATCAGTTTTGCAGGGATTTAGCCGGTAGACTCACAAGATTCAGACCGATACGCCATCAGCAATGCAGGTAATTTCTGGTCCCATTCTGTTTGTCCCTTTAGGCAGTACTTGGCCAGTTCTTGACCTAGGGTCCAGTTGAATTTCTCCACCATCCCATCTGACTTTGGCCTTACTGGTTCTGGTCTTCTTGATCCCCAGTAGTTTGCAGCAGTCATGGAACACAGCAGACTCGAAGTTTCTACCCTGGTCTGAATGTAGCTCTTGTGGCATCCCAAAATGACAGAAAATCTGATCAACCAGCACCTGAGCAACAGTCGCAGCCTCTTGATCAGGGATGGCATAGGCTACTGGCCACTTTGTGAAGTAGTCCATAGCGACACATATATACCAGTTTCCTTTTCAGTGAGGGGCAGAGGTCCAGCAATGTCCACAACGACTCTCCATCAGTGCACCCTATTGGTACAGCTGAAGAGCAGTGCGACCACGTTTCTTGGGTCCCTTCTTAGCATAACACACATCACAGGCCCGACATCACTCTTCAACATCCTGGCGCATGCCAGTCCAGTAGAACCTCTGTTGCAGTTGACTTAGAGTTTTCATCACTCCCAGGTGCCCACTAATGATCAGGTTATGAGACTTATCAAAGATCCCAGACTTCATTTTCTTCGGAACCTCCAGTTGCCAGTACTTAATGAGGCCACCGGGTGTGGCCTACTAACACTCCAGAAGTCCGTTGTTCAGACGAAGAAGGTTGCACTGACTCCAGTAGCTCTTGGTCACAGGGCTTAACCTGGAAACTTCCCAAGATGGTCACACTGTACTTGGCTGCAGCCACTCTAGCACTGGTGTAAATCTTCATCCTCTGTAGGTCTTCTTCATCAGACGCTGTCCCTGTCACAACAGTATGGTGGCATCTCTTACTAAGACTCTCATTCCCACTACACTGCTTGCTGTCTGTTCTTCAGTCCTCTCGCACACTATTCATCAAGGTTCTCCTGCATTTCCTCATTGGCGAGGCTTTTTGTGAAGAACTGACTGGTTGTTGCCTCTCGTCACCAGCCTTCACTAATTTACAGTACGGTGGCATCTCTTGCCAAGATTCTCATTCCCACTACACTGCTTTGTTCTTCTGTCCTCTCACACACTATTCATCAAGGTTCTCCTGCATTTCCTCAGTGGCGAGGCTTCTTGGGGAGAACTGGCTGGTTGTTGCCTCTCGTCACCAGCCTTCACTAATTTACCCTTTTCCTTCTCATTTGGACATTCATAGCTGAAGTTTCCCATCTCACCACATGTCCAACACCCGTTTGTCGCAATCAGGGATTTCCTTGCACTGTTCTGTCCTTGCTCCGTCTTCCATTTGTAACAATTGCCCTTCTTGTGTCCCAGCTTCCCGCAGAACCAGCATCCTCTTCCAGTCTTCTCTTGTTGTCTCTTCCACTTGTTGCAATCCATTTTCCGATGTCCTGGCTTCTTACAATACCATCAACTTCCTCTAATCTTCTTATATTCCCTCTTCCACTTGTAACAGTCCTCATTCCCATGTCCTTGCTTTTCACAGTACCAGCACCGTGCTTTAACCCGTCACGTCCCGACCGATTTCCAACCTCCGATACGCCCCAGTCCCGAGCATTTTCGGGAAAAATATTTTTTTGCTCAAACCTTAGCTTTTGGTGAGAAACATCGAAAATTCATAGGGAGATCGCCGTCCTGAGCCTATAAATGGTGTTACAGGTGATGAGTCAGCCTTATATTTTCCCTCCTTCTCAGGGTATCTGGCTGAAGAAAACGAACTATGGAAGGGTTAACTAATTCAAGCCACTTTAAAATACGTATTTATTTATGTATTTGGTACAAATTTATGTGTAGTA
>JAGKTI010039225.1:0-10595 GCA_018397915.1 Birgus latro | reverse complement strand
CACTAACTGTGGCATCTGTCGGTACACGAGCAAAATTGCGTACCCCAGGGGGTCGCTTCCCTCTCACCAATGATCTCGAAAATTCAGTGGAAAGATGTGCCCCAACCAACCTCCTGCCTGGGCGATAACATGGTCGTCTCATCTGGACTGACCCGTACTCTCGCTGCTAGGATCGTCCCAGGGGCGCTTCCCACGCATACAACCTACTATCGCATTCACGCTCCATTCACTCATCCTTGCGTTTCCAGCTCTCCACCTAGTAACTGACGAGCGCATGTCAGGTCCTGAAGTCACTGTTACACCCTAGACCGTGTTGACTGTAAGTTGAGGGAGTTCCTAGGATTGCCCTCGAATTAAAGCAACAAGATATTCCCACTGAACTGTGCTACGCCCATGACACACTGCAATGAACTCTAGATACGAGATTAAACTCTTTGATCTCTTGAACTAACACAGTCAACAGTCAGACAGTCCGACCTGCACACGTTTCCCTATCCAACCCTTAACTTGATACTGCACTAACCCACTTCACAACACTTCAACATTCTTCAATTAGTCTACGGGGAGGACGTCTTTCACGTGGCGGTAATTGTTCATCCACTGGGTCAGATACAAATGCTTCTTCCAGGGGTTCCAAGACCCACTCTTCCCCTCCATAATAGGGTTTTACTTGTCCTGCGGCTCTTTGTAACCTTTTCCCCGTGAATACATTCTCTGCCTCGTACACACTTCCGTCCATTAACACTTCCACTACACAATACGGACCATCCCATTTCACATTAAGCTTTCGACACGTACCAGGTATCACTGTTTCTTTCTTAATCCACACAAGGGTTCCAACTCCAACCACTTGGTTCTTTCGCTTTCGGTTAGCCACGTCTCTGTACCTTCTCAACATCTTTCGATGAGTGTCCCGAATGAGTGCATGGGCAACTGTGATCTCGTCTTCCTCGCCATCGACTGAGGGTAATGGTGCACTGACCAGTCTGGGAGGGTGGCGAGAGTAGAACGCGAAGTGAGGTTGCTGTCCCATAGACGTATGTACCGCCCGATTCATGGCGATCTGACAGGACTGGAGCAATTGGGTCCAACGGAGAGGGTGGCCCTGACAAGGCGGAAAGGATTGACTTCAGGGTCCTGTGCATCCTCTCGATTACTCCATTCCCTTAATGATAAGGGGTCGTGTAGTACAGGGTGATTTGGTGTCCCTGGCAGAACTGTTGAAAGTCTCTACTGATGAACTCGCCTCTGTCGTCCAGGACAATTCCGTGGGGTATGCCATAGTCTGCCACATACTGCCCAAGTTTGTCTGCAATGTGTGTGGTTTGTTTTGTTGTAAGGGGGAAGAACCTAACGAAGCAACTATAGTGGTCCACTACTGTAAGCACATAGCGATAACCCTGGACTCCAGCAACCATGTCAGTGAGATATATTCCAATCCTCTCCAGTGGTTTATTCAATTGGGGTAATTCCTTCCACTGTTGCTGCAATCCAGTGTCCTGTTTAAACCTTTGACAAGTTACACATTTTTTTACATACTCACATACATCAACTTTGAGATTTGCCAGTAATAGAGTTCTTCAGTCTTTTGATAATTTTCTTTTGCCCTAGATGGCCTGTTAATTCATGGGCGTGTTGTAGAGCCTGAACAACTAAGGTACGAGGAACTGTGAGACTATAATGAAGACTACCATCCGCCTTTTAGCGTGCAAAATGTAATATCTCATCTACCAAGGCAAACTGATCTAACGTAGTCTTTGGTAATCTTTTAGCAGGGATTCTACCACCTTCCAGATACTGCGCAAGTTCTCCCCATACTGGTTCTTCTCTCTGGCGGTCTCTCATTTGTTGTCAGTCTAACCCAAGCCATGTGGCTTCAGGCAAACGGACTACCACTCGAACTGGGCGTGACAACTGGTCTGCGACAAAATTATCCTTGCCTTTGAGATATTGAATGTCGTAGTTATATTCCCTCCAGAATCCATCGGTTCATCCTAGGTGATTTAGTTCTGCATTTGAATATGCTTGTTGGAGGTTGGTGATCAGTGACTACCGTGAAACGGGTACCCCATAAGTAATGATGAGAGTTCCGGCACACGAGAACTCCTTGTCTGTGTTTGATTACTGAGACTCGCAAGGGGTCAATTTTTTTTAGAAGTACCCGATTGGCTTGTTGGTACCGTCAGCTTGGATTTGACTAAGGACTCCTCCAACATGAGTGTTACTGGCGTCTGTAGTAAGAACGAACGGTTGCTCTACCCGAGCTCTAACTAAAACAGGGGCATTTGTAAGGCAAGATTTGAGATGTTCAAAAGACTTCTGACATTCGCCCACCCAGTGAAATGTCGTTCGAGATTTAGTCAAATTGGTAAGTGGTGTGGCAATCCATGCGACCAATGGTACATGTTTTCTATAAAACCCACACATTCCGAGGAATCATCTCATTTCCTTCACGGTGGTGGGTGGCTTCATCTTCACAATGCCTTCTACGTTTTTTGGATCCGGCTTACTTCCCTCTGCCAAAATCTGGTGACCCAGGAAGGTCACTTCCTTGCATCCAAATTCACATTTACTGAGATTTAATTTCATCCCGCTGAGAGCAAGCAGCTTGAAAAGTTGTTTCAATCACTCCAATAGAGTAGGGAAACTGGGGGCCCATAAGATTAAATCATCTAAATAATTTTTGACCCAACCCTTCTGTAGAAGAGGTGCTAATAAGGTGACCATTTGTCGTAAGAAAATTGCGGAGGAACAGTTGAGACCGAAAGGAAGGCGTCTGAATCGATAGAGAGCCACCCCATCATTGAAGGTAGTGAGATCACGACTCTCCTCATCTAACAAAAATTTGGAAATACACCTCTCGCCTGTCCAGTGCGACATGATACTGATGTCCGGCTGTTTGTTCTACTAACTCATCTTCCATAGAAGTGGGTAGACATCCTCCGCGAGGTGTTGGTTTACGTGGCGATAATCGAGACACATTTGTTTACTACCATCGAGTTTATTAACAAGGACAATAGGTGACAACCAGGCTGCTGTGGACCTTTCAGTGATCTCTTTGTCCTCCATGTCCCTCAACATCTCAGTGATAATTTGTTTTGCTTGAATTGGATGGTGATACATAGGCCCACAACTGGGCTGAGGGTTTGTGACTTTAATATGAGCTGGAGGACCCCTGATCAGGCCTAACTCCCCTTGGTCAAGAATAAAAAGAGGGTCATACTCAAGGATCAACTCAGTTAAATCTTCTCGCTAGTCATTAATGAGGTGTTGCCAATTCTGTTCGCCGATCAAAGCTTTCAGTTTCTGAGAACATGTTCCGTTTTGTTTGACGTGATCATTCTCTGGGAGAAGATCGTTGTGTATTTTAGTGATGTTAATTTTGTCAGGGATTGGATTGGTCACTCTCTCGTATGATCCAGTCCCATCATACCTCTCAACTCTTCCATCGTAAACCCAGCCCCCCCAGGCTTTGCATGCAGGGACGCACTGCACATCCACCTAATCGTTGTCATTTCTGTACGTTTAAGCCTGAGAATATCCTATTCCTTTATTGCCCAGGTCTCACTCGTAATACATGCTGCATACAAAGACCCCTTAGCACGTAAGGAGAGTCCTCTCAATGTCAAGAGAGGCAACAGCTTCCTGAACTTCTGCCAACCACTTCTCACCTTAGCAACCGAGCTAACTCCAGCCCCACCTACGGCACATAACATGTCTCTCAAATAACGAAACTCTTCCACACATTCAAGAGACTTACCAGCAAGTTCAATCCTTTCACGCCTAACACTCTCCACCTGCTCTCCCAAACACGCCGCACACATAAAGTCAGCATTATCTCGCAGTCTACCTCTAATACCACTACATCTCTTGTGCACTTATTTATCACTAACACTGCACAAAATGGAATTACTTCCCACACCTTTCTGGCAAACTGCACATGGCCACTCTCCCTCTCCTCTGATTTACCGCCACCAACCCTAGATATCATCACTTTTGTTTTATCTCCATTTACCCTTAAGCCCTTGTGCCCCATACCATCTCTCCATTTCTTAAATATTTCCTCCGCCTTCTTTTCATTCTCTGCAGTCAACACCAAATCATCAGCATACATCTCCCACCGGAGTCCATCTCTGAAGTCACGTAAGAGGGCTTAATGATAAACAACAAGGGACTCAAAACTGACCCCCTGATGCACACCAATATTCATGGAAAACTCATCACTCAAAACTCCATTCACTCTTACCTTGGTGCGAGCACCCACGTACATGGCCATAACCACCCTAACCAGCCACTCTTCCAACCCTAGCTTTCTCATTGCCCAATTCACCACCTTTCTAGGCACTCTGTCAAAGGCCTTTTCCAAATCAACAAAAACAAAATACAATTCCCTTTTCTTTCCGATATATTTTTCCTGAAGCTGTCGAGCAATGAATATGGCATCAATGGTCCCCCTGCCTGGCATAAACCCAAACTGCATCTCATCAATATGCACTCTTTCTCTAATCATACCTTCTAGAACTCTCTCCATTACTTTCATTATCTGATCTAAGAGCTTTATACCTCTGTTATTTCCCCTTTCCAGGGCATCACCCTTCCCTTTGTACACATTTACAATTACACTCTTCAGCCAATCATCTGGGACAACACACTCATATATAATCATATTAATCAGGTCAGTGACTAACCGCACCTCAGTATCTCCTAAGGCCTTCAACATTTCAGCAGTCAACCCAGACACACCTGCCGCCTTCCCCACCCGCATCCTGCCTATTGCCTGACTCACAGTAGCAGCGCCAATCAAAGGCCAAGGGCCAAACACTGGATCTGCTGGCTCCAAACCTTCCCTATCTCAGTCAAACTCCTCATTCAACAATCGGCTATAATGCTCCCTCCATGCATCTTTAATATCCTCACTGTTCACCACTACCCTTCCTTCATCATTCTTCACACACTGCTCACCTACAATGTCCCGATTTTCCCTCTTCACCTGATTTCCCACCCTAAAAATCGCATTTTTCCTTTCCCTATGATTTAGATCAGCAAGTAAAAGTCTCTGTGACTCAGACTTCGCCCTGTATACCTCTCTTCTAGCCCTACGCTTGGCATTCAAGTACTCCTCCCTGTTACCACCCTTCTTCCATTCCCGGAAAAGCCTTCTTTTCTCCTTAACTGCGGCTTTTACACCCGCATCCCACCTCCAAGTTACTTTATGTCTTGGTGGGCCTCTTGTTCAACCGCATATTGCATCGGTAACTCTCAAGAGGTCGTTCTTAAGGGGCCTATACTGTTCATTAACGCCTCTATCTACGGCTCCCTGTTCAGCCACCACTCTCCTCATCTCATTATAAAAGGCATCCCTTACTGATTGGTTTCCCAGCTTCCATATTTTCCTCCTAGGTACATATGTCCTCCTCATCACTCGTTCTTTAAGCACCATGTCACAAATCAATAGTTTGTGCTGCTGCACACACTCCTCACTTTCTATAACTCTAACATCCCTTACTAACCTCCTATCAACCCTCCTGACCAGAAAAGAATCTATTTGACTGCTGTTTCCCCCGGACTCGCACGTAATCAAACGACTCATTCTTTTTCTAAAATGTGTGTTGCACATAATCATGTCCATAGCCTCCCCAAACTCGAGTATTCTTTCCCCTTCCGCATTCCTCACACCATATGCACATCCCCCATGGACTCCTTCATAACCTTAAGCTGCTTCACCCACATAACCATTTAAATCCCCTCCCAGAACCACTACCTCATCATCGCCCATACCACTCACTACACGTATTAAATCATCCCAAAACCTATCCTTCTCTGCGTCATCTAATCCTGCCCTGTGGAGCATATGCCGATATAATCGCAATAATTTTCCTACCGATCAAAATTTTCATTACTAATATCGTATTACTTACTCTCATAACATTCATAACATATTCCACCCATTTCTCCACAACCAACACACCCACACCCCCATATCCGTCAGTTCCCCCCTGCCAAAACAGCTTATAGTAGCAATCCTTCCCAACAATCTTTCTGGCTGATCCACCCCTGTACCGGACTTCCTGCAAACATGCCACATCCACCCACCTCCTACTGAATGCCTCAACAACTTCCCCTGCTCTTCCCCTCAAACTTCCCACATTCCACGAACCCACTGTAAACCCCCTGGGTGTTTTTTTTTATGTTTCTGACTCTGGGCATATGCTTTACAGCCTGCTATCAAGGCCCAGCAGTCCTCCTACATACCATATACCTCCACATGACACCACTTCGGCGCTAACACTCACCGTCCATATTGAATACATGCTAGGGCTGTCTCATACAGGACTGGTGTATTGGTATTAGCGGGGGTATTTTTACGACATGTTGGCTGGTCTTCTGGTAGATCAGTAAAGCCTGATTTAATGAGATTCAAATCCTTAAACTGTTCCCTGCCCCAGTGGGGGTTTGAATCTGGGTCCGTCGGGACTGCAAGCCACCTCTCTACAGATTGCACCACCGTCTCCCCCCCATGTCCTCAGGCTTGCTTTGATTCTTATATTTGTAAGTCATAGTCGGTAAGATAAAAGGGGGGTGAACATTCCACAGGCCCCTCCCACTGCACAGTCCTAGGTCGAGGCAATGGATCTGGGACCCCTAGCCCACCAGCTTACCAGTGGCTGTGGTAGTGGCCTCGGGGCACCCTGCCAGGACAGCTGCAGGGACACCCTCCAAGCGCGCCTTGGCACTACAACTGCCCCGCCGTTATACACCCGCTGATAGGGCAGCCTCCTGGGGCGCTACTCCCAAGTTCGGGCCCCTCTCTATTGGGCGGAAGCGGCAGCCTGGGAACCTCAATGCCCTGTACCCTCCAGCACAGGTTCGAGCCCCATCTCGCCCTGGACCCATGATCTATGCTGGTGGAACCCCCATCATGCCTCCCCCCAAAAGTCCGCCACTAGGTAGCGGGGACAAAGTTTTCTGGCCACATGCCCTTGCTGCATCAACCCCTGTAATGTAGTGGGATACGTTGTGTGATATGTAAAGCGCATGTGGTGTAGTGCATAAGATAGTTAGAGGAAATGTTTGGGAGAGTATGCTGGTCTGCTGTCCATGTTACTGTTACAGCGAAAAGATCGGCAAAGGGGGATGGTTTAGGTAACTAGTAAAACAGGAGCTCCAGCTCTCCCTATTACCAGCATTCCCATTCCAAGCAAGGGGGAAAAAAAAGCAAATATTACCAATTGAGTGCCAGACGAATAATGGCCGTTTTCTCTCTTAAGTTTTACTAATGCAGGCATGAATGTGGAAAAAAAGAAAACAAGAAGTGATGAAGACCAACCAGGATGCTGCAAATCTGGCTATGTTAATGATTAAAGGAGTGGAATATGAGCAGAAAGTATTTGTGGATGTGTAAGTAGCTTGCCAGAAAGAAAAGTGAGAGAATTTGTTCTCAAATGGTCAGAGAACTAAATTAGGATGAGCCAGAAACCATGAGGCTGTGGATATTACTTGGTAAAACCGAACAGCTTCATGGGTTGTCTTGTTTCTCGGATTATTGACAAGTTGGGTGCCAAAGTGGGGGAAGTCTGTATCCGTGAGTGAGCAGCAGGCTTGGGCGTAAGCAGTAGCTGCTCAAACCAATATCCAGTGTATACTCCCTTTATCTATCTTTCTATCTATATACCTAGGCTGCTTCCCCCAAGAAAAGGGAGGTAGCCGAGACAGGTCAACACACTCCCAATTTGCTCATCCACTCATACACATTCATTCGCATCTTAGCCGTGAAGGGGAGAAGGGACAGATTCTCACTGCACCACACCGCACGAGGGTTGAGTTGACTATACGCAGTGCAGTCAGTGACATCCGCAGCAGGGCCCGACAGCAAAGCTGGTTTACCCCTGCCACATCATAATGGATCCAGCCCCTTACCCGCACTTGACTTGATCAGTTGATTAGACAAAATGCAGGAGAATATCCCCTCAGGGCTGCGGCATATTTATTCATTCACAATTTCCCTCCATTCATTTCTATCATGCACAGCCACTCTCCTTGCTCAACAGACAACCCTCTCGCGTCCAACGCTCTCTTCACACTGTCCATCCATCCTATTCGTGGTCTTCCTCTCAGCCTTACACCTCTCACATCAGATCTTTACAAATTATTTATGTATTTTATCCATAATATTATTGTTATATTATATGATCACTCAACACAAAAATGAGCATGACAATTTGTGTAATGAATACAACATTAGCAAATTAGTGCATTTGTCTTTAATTAAGGCCTCTTGTGTTTGTACTCATTTGATAGATCATGGGGCATTTGTCTTTAATAAAGGCCTCTCATTGATAGATCATGGGGCATTTGTCTTTAATTAAGGCCTCTTGTGTTTGTACTCATTGATACATCATGAGGCATTTGTCTTTAATTTAGGCCTCTTGTGTTTGTACTCATTGATACATCATGGGGCATTTGTCTTTAATTAAGGCCTCTTGTGTTTGTACTCATTGATAGATCATGGGGCATTTGACTCTAATTAAGGCCTCTTGTGTTTGTATTCGTAGATCGATCATGGGGGCAGATCCTGATCTGGTTCGGATTTGAATCCACATTTTGTTCCTCTAGTTTGTGATAAAAGAACAATAGCTGGTTGTAAGGCTGATTTTACCTGTGATGGTTTTTCCATAGCTCTGCATGGCCCCACTTGCCATGGACAGTGATGATGAATTAAACTGCATGCCTAATACAGTATTTTTGCTGTGTGCAGTATTATGGCAGTTATGAGGTAAGTGTCATATATAGTATGTATGTCTGTGTGGAAGTTCATCAAGGAGATGTGGAAGCTCATCAAGGAGACACAAAATCACCTTATTTTGACCCACTCCCCATTCTCTCTATTATGTTGATTTTTTTTTCCTGAGTGCATTTTTAAGTTTCAATGGACACCATCTTGTGTGCGAGACAGCAGGACACCATCTTAGAATACGATTTTTTTCACAAATTTTCCCTCATCATTGGTGATTTGTCCAAACCCAGCCCAGTGATTGAAACATAACCCCGTTAATTCTAGCCTGCCCATACCCTACCAAATCTAAATTTTTGTAACCTACACACACACAGGCTTCTACACCCTTCGACAACTGTATAAGCCACGTGACACGAGCCGTCCTACCCAAGAGAGGACGAGACCAGAACTGGTAGGAAAGGCAGATATAGAGCGCGTGGAGTTAGCAAGCATAAAACAGCTCTCGCCTCAGTACTGCTCATGTGATATACTCCCTTTGAAGAAAATAAAACTACGATAAACCACAGACTCATCTTTAACCTCTTCCATCATTGGCAACAAGTGAACTGAGGTTATCTTACATATTATTTTTTTAACAACAAAATAATCTTTATAGAAATACACCCCTTGGCTACGGCTATAACATTTAGTTTTATTTTCTTCAAAGGGAGAATATCACATGAGCAGTACTGAGGCGAGAGCTGCTTTATGCTTGCTAACTCCGTGCGCTCTGTTCCTGCCTTTCCCACCAGTTCTGGTCCCGTCCTCTCTTGGGTAGGACGGCTCGTGTCACTTGGCTTATACAGTTGTCAAAGATTCTAGAAGCCTGTGTGTGTGTGTGTGTGTGTGTGTGTGTGTGTGTGTGTGTGTGTGTGTGTTCTATCATCAGCTTCCCACGGTGAGGGATGCGAAGCTGGTTTCTGGTGACACTTTGCAATCTGGCATGCCTCAGAGAAACTACAAACGTCATTTCCTTTCCACCCCTAGCTCACTCACTCTCCAGACTCCATTCCTCGCTACTATGCTATCGTGCATTGTATTATGATAATTTAGAGCCATGACAGCCTAATTCATCCAAACCTATCCTATTTTAAGCTAACCTTGACCATACCTAACCTAATTTTACCAATCATTCCTAACCTGTTTTAACCTAACCTTAACTGATCCTTACAACATTTACCCATACCTAACAATTTTCCCTAATCTAACCTAAATAATACTAACCTGCTGGTTTTGGCATTTATGAAAATGTGATTCCATTATAATGCAGCCCAATGGGCTGGTCCCTTTGTACCTCAGTTGTGTAGGTGGGATTAGCTTAGTGGTTTATATGTGCAGGTATGAGGAACATTCTAGATATTAAGTGTTATGCTGTAGAATTAAGCTGATGTTTTAAGTCTGGAGATGTGAAGAACACATTCTAGAAATTAATTGTTATGCTGTAATATTAAGTTAACGGTTTTTATCTGGAGATGAGGAACATTCTAGAAATTGTATGTTGTGCCTTGGGATTAGCTGAGTGGATTATATGTGGAGTTGTGAGGAAGATTCTAGAAATTAAGTGTTATGCCTTAGGATTAGGTTAATATTTTATGTCTGGAGTTGTGAGGAACATTCTAGAAATTAAGTGTTCTGCCATAGGATTTGACTAATATTTTACATCTAGTGATATGAAGAACATTCTAGAAACATGGACATGTCTTACTGTAGAAATTTTTCTTGTCACTTTATTATGTATTGTTGATTTGAGTGCATTATTATGTGGGAAAATGTGACTTCCCTCCCAGGCTGTAGAAAATCCTGTGTTGTTCTAGAGATGGAA
>JAGKTI010039224.1:0-10595 GCA_018397915.1 Birgus latro | reverse complement strand
TTGCTATAATGACAAGATACTTACTTCAAGCAAGGTTTCTTACTTGTCTATATACTGTATACTGTATATATATATATCCTGTCTGTTGGCACATAAAAGAAATCAAAACTTACTATATTTATACCAAAACATCAGATGTCTGGACAGTTTTTTTGTTTTTGTTTTTTTGCTGTGGACTGAAGTCACCTGACGTGTCACAAAGAATAATTAGTAGGATGACAACAGTCACCTATCATGGCCAAAGGATTAAATATTGATAACACACATGAATACTTCTAAACCGTAACTTTAAACATACACGCCATCACTGCTGAGTCAAGCTATCAAGTCAGACTGATAGTACCACTGTCTTCCTTATTTCAACAGCTGTTACCTACTGTCTGAAGCAACAGATACTGCAAAGGATACCACACCAGGTATATCATCCAAAGTCAGCTCCTATGTGGGAAAAAACAACTCTTCCACAGAACATTACATGGATAATAACCGGTAAGTTGGCTGAGGTACCTCTTGTTGGATGTGCTAACACAACATAAGATGTGCCCTCAGTCCTGTTTTATGCTTATCATCCATTACTCAGGCAGCACCCTGATGACGGCAGTGTTTACGACTGCTTTACTCTCTGGCTGCCATTAGAACAGCATCTCCATCAAGTCAATAACACTGTCCACTGAGCCCTGATTTTGCTCATTTATGCTGAGGAAAAAAAAATCAGATTCATTTTTATGGTTATTCAATTTGCAGAGCAATAAAAGACATATGGAAATGTATATAAAAATAAAGCAAAAGAAAAAATGCTGTCTCTTTGTCTAATTAAGAGCTGGTTGGCAAATCTCTGTGTACAACATGAACCAAAAAATACAATTTATTTAACATTTAATATCACTTTACTGTGACATTCATGATCAATACATCTTTAACCCTTAAAATGTTACATTCCATCCATGAGTAATCATCAAGTAACTGCTATATTACTTTTAGAATGTATTCTGGATTTCCTGCCACCTCATTATTGTGCACCAGACACATGGATAACATCAGTGGTGGCACAGTTTGACGGTAAACCATACTATACTGGAAACATTCCTGTACTGGAGATGACAAAAATCTTTTCAGAGCCTAAAGAGGGACCTTTGGGAAAATTTATGACTCACTTTTCCCCAATACCAAGAACTGGGGTATTTCTAAGAATCTTATTGTGCAGATTTCATTTGCACAATGCACAGTATAACTTCGTAATACATTAGCCATGTAAAACAATGTATAACAATACAACACTTTATAAAGGCATTGCCAGAATCATCAACATAAAGATTTGAGTCTTGGCACAAACATTACCTTTTAGCTAGGGTCCACATCAGCTCCTCTGATGAACTGACTGCAAGCTGCCTTGTGCATGTTCAGTTGCTCTTTCACCACACACCTGAATCACAGATCACTTCATTACATATAGAACAGTAGACTATCTTGTGGACAAGCACTTAATGTTACATCAGTGCAACTATGTAATACTTTATTGGCCTGGAATCAACAGATTAATGTGTACTTCCTGAGGAAATGCAAACACCAGTAAAGCTTAAATGTAAAGTATTTCTAAAACAAAAATACATACAGCAATTATGATTACATAATTTAAACACTGAAAGTATGGGGTGGTGGCAACCATCATCCACTCACTTGATGTATGGTAGTGCTGAACTTCTCCCTTCCCCCTTCTCATTTTATTTCTGTGTGTGCCTTCCTCTCATCTTGCATCTCCCTTCCCTTTCTGCTACTTTTTATGACCCTCCTTTCCATATCACAAGGCTCTATGCTCAGTGAAAAGCCTAATAGTTTCCTATAACCCAGGAAACCATTACAACTCTGGCTGGTAACAATATAACCAAACTACAGGGTGAAGTGGAGCCTGCTATCGTGCCCCTACTAACTGGGTGGAGAGATGCAGATGTGGCATTCATCCAGGAACCAAACCTCCACACTATTCTCTGCACCTTGCTTGGGTTAGGCACTGTCAGCCACAAAGGAACATCAGGTCATTGTATGGAGCAACCCTGTAGTGTTGCTTCCCTGTAGCTGATGGGTCTGCTTGGCCAGACAGTCTGGGGTTGATCAGCAAAAAAAAAAAAACACTGACTTTATCACACATTTGGCAAGTCCTATGTGGTCAATATGGGTGCTAAGTTACTCCTCCTAGCGCCCCTGTAGCGTGCAAATTTGACTCCCTCGATAAACTTGACTCCTTGCGTTCATCGCGCATGCGCCAGCGGCTGCCAGAAACATGCCAGGCGTACAAATCATTCACTCTCTAACTCTGGAGAGAGAACAACTCGTAGCTTGTTATTTCGTCTTTCAGTAAATTCGGACTAGGGAATTTCACTCACGATAATCTTGACAGATTTATGTTAACCCCTGTCATTTTTATTATTTTAGAATCTTGATCTCACGCTTACTTTCTTTTCTCTGTCGTAATGTATGATGGGTCTAATTCGTTGAGCCAAACAAAAGAAAGATGAATCCACTGTAAACAAAGAAGCTGCAGACACAGGTGAAGGGAGACCGATCGGCAGGCTAATATAGCCTACAGTCTTATTATAGTTATTTTAAACGGACTAGTATCTTACAAGCAGTTACTCTATCATTTGGTTAAAATCTGTTATAATCAGGTGTGAATATAAGCAGTGAAGCTGTGGTGCAGGGATGAATAAACAGTTAACTTGATGATTGGACTGCATGGGCCCCTCATGTTTTATTATAGCAGATAATGACAAATTACAGAAAATAATAGACAGAGTAGACAATATACATCAGGAAACTTCTACAATTGATTCAGTGAATGGTCATAGCAGTGAAGCGAGGAACCAGAATTCTTTTTATTTATGCTTAATAGAAGGACTTTTTCCAGTGACTTCTCTATGAAAGTGAATTACATATATTTACATGTTTGGAAATTACACATCCATGTTAGGTGCTACCTTAACATACACCCAGCTTAGGTATAGAACAATATGAAAAGGTTAGGTTTACACAAAACTCATAGTTAGCTGTTTGTGACTTTGGTGGTCATAATAGAAATAAGAAATATTTTTTCTTTTATGCAGGTTTTAAGGTAATATAATTAAGGCTTTTACTGAACTGTGTAATTATAATGCCAGGCCCAGTATATTATTTTTGTGAGGAACCCAAAAAGTATATCATTTTTTCAAACTTTGGATTTTCTATTTTCTTTCTCCCTTTTCTTGACTAGTATTCACCTGTCACAAAGTTGACATACATGTAAGACCAACAGTACTGAGAAAACCTTTAGTTCATTACAAACATCTTGCTCTCTGAGAATCTAAGTCTCTTGATGATACGGTGACCAACTTTTGGAATGAGTATAGCAAATTATACAGAGCATGCTTCAGAGAACAAAATAATGGAAAATGGCTTCAAATATCCATTACGTTAGAAGAAAGTTAGTTTCTTATGCAAAACGAAAGTCAAATGTAGTAAATATTCCAAGAAAGAAGTATTAAAATGAGGTTACTAGATAAGGATATTGTACTTTACCCATGAGTTTGCATCATATTTTGGGCTGAACCAGCATGCTTTATTTTTTTTTTTTGTGAGTCCATGGAATCTTGTGGTTATTATAATCAATGTAAGTTTATGAACCAGAAATTTCTTTAAGGTGATATCTATCTATCTATCTACCTATCTATAGCCTAATGCCTCATTCCCATAAGGTGTCACCACAAACAAATTGCCTCCATGTCACCCTGTCACCTGCCATCTGGCTGCCCTCCCTCCAACCCCCTCTGTCATATACCTCTCCACTCCATCACTCCACCTCATCCTTGGTCTCCCCCTCTCCTTTGCCACCTCTGCCTCACTCACATACATCCTCCTGGTCAGTCTTTCATTCTTCATTCTCTCCACAAGACCAAACCAACTCAGCGCATTTCCCTTAACTTCTTCAATCACATCCACATCGATACCACAGCGCTTCCTCATTTGTCAGTCTGTCTCTCCATGTAACTCCATAAGCTTAAGGTAATATGACAGTAAAATTCTGTGTTCAGTAAAACTTAATATCATAAATGTTTTTAAAATTAATACATAAAGATGCAGTATTAGCTAACCTTCCTTTATACCCCCAATAACTTGCCTTACCAGGCGATTAACCGTGATTTGTTTCTTCTGTATTTATAACCAAACACTGAGAGCTGTAATGACAATACCTACAGCTCCCTAAGTCCACTATTTCCAGTATAATAAATTACAGTCATCTCAGCATCATCCATATTCCATACAGTTGTTTTTGAACAACCCACTCTAACTGCTTGAGCAGGCCCATCTACAGCAGGCATGCACTTGATCCTGCAGGGGCCATCCCAAGGTAATTGAAGTTTCCGAACATCAGACAGTGCCTTGCCACTGCTAGGCATGGGAAAGATTGGGGAGTTTTTCATCCTGGGTGGATACTGCATTTGCAACTCTCCACTCAGTTAGTGGGGGCACCTTTGCAGACTCCACATCACCCTAATGATTGGTTACAAGTATATGGTTACCACCCAGCATTGTAAATAATTTCCTGGATTACAGGAAACCATTAGGACTGTAATGTATTGCACAGTCACCTCCAGTGGAAAGAACAGTAGTTAAAAGTGATAGGAAGGATGAGAGTAAACAGAATGAGAGGAGGGCAGACACAGAAGACGAATGATAGGTGAAGGAGAAAGTAGGTAGCTCTACATCAACTGAGTGGATGAAGGGTACCACAACAGTACACAAGCTTTGACAAGAAAAACTTGATCCCCCTGGGATTTGTTTCATTTCTTTTTAAAGGTTACATACATGCTTGCAAGTGTCAACCTTGTACAGTAAACCCTTGACGTAAGGAACCATTTTATAATTAACTTCGGAATACAGTATAACAATCCACCATTTCCATAGCGAACTTCCGCCGAACATAGCAACCATTGGTCATCCAGAGGAGGTTCGCTCCCTGGCATGGTAAGTGTACTACTACAGTACATATGCACATTATTTATATGTACAACTTCATACAGGATGGTATTTACTGTTCATGTACTGTATAACTATATAAACCACTGAATTCTCCATGTGAAACTTTATAGAGTAAGTTGTGGCTGTGCTCATAGGACTGAATGACTCCACGGATATAGCGACCTTGGGTCAGCAATCCCTCGGTTAATAACAACCCTCGGATATAACGAACTTTTGGACATAACGACCCACCCCTTCCCCCCAATTAGTTCGTTATATCGAGGGTTTACTGTCTATCTGTTGGAAGGTCTCCATGCTGGTAAATATATAGCAGCCTCACTATTCAGGCCCATAACCCTGAGATCACTCTGTATGACCTCATTCCTTTGTCTTGTTCGGTATGCCTCTGGCACCTCTATCCTCGACCTGCATAACCTTCAAGCTCTTCACCCAGTTAACATCCTCCATCTGCTCCACATGCCCAGACCACCTCAATCTGCATCTTCTGATCACATCAATAATGCATTCAAGACCCATCCTACCTCTCAAATTCTCATTCCCAACTCTGACATCCCCAGGTCTATCATTCAAAAATGCACAACACATCCATCTAACCATCTTTATCTCAGTACACTTGAGCCTATGGATATCTTCCTCCTTCATCCCCCAAGTTTTGTTTCCATAAGGCTCCACACACATGCTGCATCTGAGTGACCCTTAACTTTAAGGGAGAGCCTCCTCTGTGCCAGAAGAGGTAACAACTCTCTGAGCTTCTACCAACCATTACTAATCATTGTGACTGAGCTGGTCCCAACTACACTACCCGTACATATCATATCACCCAGGTAGCAAAACTCCTCTATACGCTCAAGGAATTCACCAGTCAGGCCAATCTGCTCCCATCTCTCTTCACATGCTTTCCTCTGCACACAACACATTCAAACTCACTCAACATAGCTCTGTAACCTACCTCTTAGATGAACACACCTCTTATGCACCCACATGAAACCATGGTACCTGCACAATACTATTGCCATATACTCTCATCCTTCATGCACTGGTCTATAACCTAACTGAAACTTAACAACTTAATCACTAGTCTGGCTGAGATTCGATAGCAGGCCCTCGCACTTCAAACGCACGCATGTTACCACTGAGCCAAACAGAGGATCCACGCTTTGCCACTAGGCATTGGTGTCTTTTACAGAATCCATTGCATCACTCTTTTCTGCCATTGGTGATTGATTTGGTGAGTTTCGAACACATGGTAGCATAGCATCGGAGGCCACCATTGGCCACACTGCAGACCACACCAGACAGCTCAACCCCAGGATGTGAGGACTCGGATGCTCTCAGCTAACCAAGAATACCATTGCCCTCCAAGCTTCTCCTCACATCACACACCACTGCCAACCAATGTAATAACCGAACTGAAAGTTAACAAATTAATCACTGGTCCGGCCGATAGTCAATTGCTTGCCTTCGTGCTTCAAACACGTGCACATTACCACTGAGCCAAACAGAGGATCCTCGCTTTGCCTCTAGGCAATGTGGCCTTTTACAGACTCCATTACACGGTCTGAATAAACTGCCTCTATGCCATCCTTTTCCAGTCAAAGTTGCTTTTTCTATTTCAGACTATTCTCACATATCCCTCCACTTATTCCACCACCTTATCCTCATGATTCTCTTCAACTTTATTCATACATTTCCCTAATCACTCACTCACCTACTATTCACAGTACACAGCAGAACTACCCAAAGGCATCCCTCCTGATGCTTTCCAAGGCATCTACATGAACACAATGCTGTCTATAAATTTCATCTGTCTGCCTATATCCACGCTACTCCAAAAGCTCCATTCAGATAACACATTTCAGTGGCTCTCACATGAGACATGACCATCCAGCAGCAGCCATGCTATGCTTCCTTACATCAGTTTTGAACGACAATACTGTACTGACATGCAATGGTTCTGTGTTGTACTACCATCCTTAACTCTATTCCTTAATAATACCGTAAACTGGGGTGAATTCGGACAATTTTTTTTTTTGTGCCATGTAATCTAGTTTTTAGTTCAATCCAAGATCTTAAGTACTGTATGTGGGGCTGGTCCACTAGGGTTTCAAATTGTAGCAGTCAAAAAATTGAAATGTTTCATATATAATTACAGTATAGCAAATATAGTAACGAGTGTCTGAATTTGTACACAAACTTTGGTGAATTTGGACACACTGTATAAATTCGTACATAAATAGAAAATGAACGCAGATGACTAACCTGGGTTCCCAGTTTAGTCTCAGCCATATGTGGGGCCATTTCGGATGTTTTGGGGCTTTTTAAAAATGTTCTTCCAATACATAAATAATGTCACTCCCTGACAAAATAAATGAACACAACAGCAATTTAATTTTTTCTTTGGTTTAAATAAAACATATTAGAACACATGTAGATAGTATAAATCTAGCTACAAACCTTAGTACTCTACATACTTAACAGTCATTTCTGACTAATGCAGGATCTCACGAATAACGATTTCAACAATAACGTTTTCAGCAATAACGGTAAGTTAGAATAGATACCAGGTTTCCATAATAACATTTGGATTCACTTGATTAACAGTTGTTTTGTGGGAAATGTCTGGGCACATCTTGCATAGCCAGCTCACAGCCTGCCTCAGTGTTCCGTGGATTGTCGCTGTGATGAGAATCGTTTATTTGCTTATTTCCTTGCTCCTCATTCCCTCTCAGAACTCTGAGCACGTGGTTCCAAACTAACCTTAGTTATGCCTTAGCACTTAGCACCCTGAAAGTGCTATAAACACAAGAAAAGCATTTATTCCAAAGGAAAATTTAAAGTTGTTGGATGAAGTGGTGTTCGGTGTGCAAACAATCAGATAGATACAATAAGTCGGGTGTGCAGTGTCGCCAACCAGTGTACCCCAGAATTCCCTGAATCCACAAGCAAAAATTCCCCAGAATTCCCCATAACATATGTACTGTCTTCTATTTCGTAGGAAACGTTAAAATAGATAAGAAATTACAATGCAGAGTATATCTTTGGTTACAAGACAGCAGTATAGGTTCCTCTCAGTTTATTTTTATATTCCAAATGTTTCATGATACCTTTCTATAAAATCACGGTATTTAATTAGACCTCAGGTGGGCTGCAGAAAACATCAAAATGGATGATTATTCATAAAGGATGGATCATTAGAATATAATTACTTATTTTCCTAAAGGGATGCTACTAAACTTCTATTTTGGGTACCTTCCCTGCAAACTTAACCAATTGTATTATTCATATTGCTTCAAAGAAAAAAGAAAGAAAAAATGAAAGAATTTACAATACAGAGCTGTATTAGGCTCTAGTATGTTCACAATTTAAGCATAAATAAAACACTATCTTTCACTGTACGTACAATATCCGTAGGGAAAATATATGAATTATTGCTTTAAAAGGAGGCAAATATCAAGTACAGTAAACCTTGCATAAGCCGAACTTTTAGAAGCCGGAATCTTCAGTTAGCTGAACTCAGGCCGAGACCACGCATGAAAGTAGGCCGAAATGCGAAAGTAGGGGGAGAAATGGCGCCAGGCGGACACGTGGGGCCAGTCTGCTGGTTGCTTTTGGAGACGGTAGTTGCGCCATTCTTACTGTCATCTAGTGCTGAGCAGTGCTCTCCTTTTGCCTTCTGCCTTGCCATGGAAGGTTCAAAGCTTAAAAGAAGTGATACTGGCACCTCTAGTTGTAAAGGAATGAAGCTAAAAAAGAAAAAGAAAAAAAGTGCGCGTGTGACTTAGTGTAGTGATCATGATTAAAGTTCAGTACTATTATTACTGAAAGTGTTACATCGCAGTCTATTACAGTGATTACATTTAAGTTAAGTTCTTAATATAGAGTGAAATAAATACTGGTTACTGTTTAGAATTTACATTAAAGTGTGAACTCAACCACCTCCATCTCCAAAACAAAACAAACTGCCGACGATCTACTGCCTCTGACGAAAGGTGTTACACTGCAGTCTATTACAGTGATTACATTTTAGTTTAGTTCTAAATACAGAGTGAAGTAAATACTGGGTACTTTTTAGAATTTACGTTCAAGTGTGAACTCAACCACCTCCGTCTCCAAAACAAAACAAACTGCCGACGATCTTCTGCCTCTTACGAAAGGCAAATTATGTGCACTGAATTCTTTCTTTTTTGTCTTTCTTTATAAATTTATACACTGCTCCTTTACTTTGGTGTTAAGAAAACAAGTAATAAGTATTGTTATTGCAATTTGGGGGGGGGTGAAAATCCATCTCCAACACACGCTACCGATGATCTGTGCTGCCTCTGTGAATGATTTTGTACCAATTAACCACTTCAGTACTGTGAAGTCTATTTCTGCTTTATTTACGCTTCCTCCATCCGATTTTATGGCACTCAGGACTGGACTCACATACTGAAGGGGCTAACAAAGGCTGTACCAACCCCATGCATTTCCACAGATCCAACCTACACTGACTAAAATTGTCTGGTGGCAGCAAGAACAAAATGAAAATACACCCAGCACTGAAGGGGTTAAATGTATATTAAATGCACTAAATTTTTTTTGTCATAAATTATTTATTTATATATGCTTCTTTAATTTAGTGTTGTAAGGACAAGTAATAGGTATTGTCTTAGCAATTTGGGGGGGGGTGAAAATTCGGTAAGCCGGAAAAATCGGTAATTCGAACCAGGGTAGAGCCCCATATAGTTCGGCTTATGAAGGGTTTACTGTAGTTACATAAGACTAACAAAACATTTTATGCAAGCATTACTCCTGTCATACATATCTACAGACATTTTCCTCACTATTTTGTCTTCAACAGAAAAACTGAAACAAGTATCATTTTTCAGATACCATTATGTATGAAGAAGTCCAACAAATGTTGTGGTTGACAGTCTGTTTCGCTGCTTTGTTTTGATGTTAACGACTAAGAAAATCCTTCCTGCTGTGGCACTTGAATGAGAAAGATATAGCAGACCAGAAACAAGATGTGACAAATTTGGAAACATAGGGGTATCATCACTACTTTTCATTTCTTCAGTTTTCTGCCAAAACTCTTCAACATCAATGTTATCTGGAACTTTAAGTTCAGTGTTTCTTAATAATCTCCATTCTCTGTCTACTTCATTTAACTAGTCAGGCCTTATAATCCCAGGAACTAAACTAGCTAATGGTGCAATGGAGACTGCCTTCCTTTTCATAACTACTCTGGGGATGGGAAGAATGAAGCTGATGGTTTTGAGTATCAAGTTTTTAAATGGAAATATCATACTGTATTCAGTTTTGTCACTTTTGTTCGATATAGCTATTCCATCTAATTCTACATAAATTTTCAGAAAGCCCTGAAATTCCCTAAATTGAGAGACATTTTCCCCATTTCTCCATTAGGGTCTCTGATTCCCTAAATCTGAGGAAAATTCCCCATGGTTGGCAACACTGCGGGTGTGTTTACGATGTGGATAGTTTCTTTGTTGGGGGGGGGAGAGTTAATGATGAAGGGGTAGTAAAATTCGTGTTTTCGCCAGTGGTGCAACAACTGTGGGGAAAAAAAAAAAGGCTTTGTGTCC
>JAGKTI010039223.1:0-10596 GCA_018397915.1 Birgus latro | reverse complement strand
TCTCTGCAGGCACACCCCACTCACCAACCACTCCATCCACCTTCTCATTCCCTACTTTTCCATTCATATCTCCAATCAGAAACACTCTCTCATTCCTTTCAAACTTTTCCAAGCAGGCTTCCACATTTGTCCAAAACTCTTCTCTCACTCTACTTACACGATCTTGCGTTGGCGCATACACGCACACAATTGCCCACATTTGTAGTCCAACTTTCACTCTTACCCACACAATCCTTGACCCAACTGATCCATACTCTCTTACATTCTCCTTCCACCTGTTGCTCACAACAATACACACTCCCTCTTTCGCCCTCTCATTCTCACCCACTCCCGCGCATATACCCCATCCATATTCCCATTCTCTCACACTCTCACCTCGCCATTTAGTTTCAGTTATTCCACATATATCCACTTTCGCACTCTCAAGCACCTGTACAATCTCTCTCTCTTTCACCTCATCATTCATACCCCTCACATTCCAGGTCGCAATCTTAATCTCGTCCTTTGTCCATTCCTTTGTCGTCAACTTTTGGTCAGTCCTGGTCCGAGGCTTCCTGTTTGTATTTTTAGTTAGTTGTTTTTACGGGGTGGGGCACTAACCCACCACCAACCCTTTTAGTCGCCTCTTACGACAAGCAGGGATACTGGGGGAGTATTCTTGAAAGCCCCTCTACCCCCAGGGGGGTAGTGACTTATCCCTCTTCAGGCGAAGGTGGACGAATCTATATCATCATCATCATCAGTGATCACCTGACCTATTTCCAGTGTACCTGGTAACATCAAATCTGTATCTGGAGTTCTAACTTGGTCAATATATGTTTGCCTGTTTGGTTCCTGCCGAATTTTTGTGCCTTGTCCTTTCCCTTGCATGCTGACCTGGTCTTGATAAAGAACCCAACCCTAGGCTTACGTGTTCGAGGAACGAGAGGTCGGCCCTCGGAGACGTGGAATAATAATACTCTGCCACGAGCATACGTGTCCGAGGGACAAGAAGTTGAACCTCGAAAACGTAGCATAGCATTGATGGGTAGTGGTAGTTCTCGATCCGGTCGGTAGAAAAAGGAGGATAAAGGAATTTTGAATATGGCAGCCAAACCCCACGTACCACTACCAAAGTTCAACCCAGAACAATATGATATTACCACCTACCTGGAAGTGGTCAAACCAATATCGGACATTGGTTTTGACAATGACCAGCAAAAGATAGCAGTCACTTTGCCCCACTTGGGGAAAGCGGTAGCAAACATCACACCAAAAATAGTCCCTGAGCTAACATTGGCTAGATTTGTGAAAATTGTAATGGAGGCAATCACCCCCTCTCTAGGAGCAGTTGTGGCTCTATCAGAACTTGACTCCCTTACATTTGATGGTAGCCTGGACAGCACAATTATCCAGGCTAGGTGACTCGTCACCGCTGCGTACCCAGGAGCTAACACAGAAACCCGGGACCAGCATGTATTCAGTACCCTGCTAAGGATACTCCCCGGCATGGTGAAGGAACACTTTACCATACATGACCTGTCAGGGGACTTAGACAAGGATATCCAGCTGATTCGACGCCTCCTCGCAGCACGCCCCACCACACAACACATCGGTGCTGTGAGTAAGTTCCCTACCAAACCACCCATACCTCCCACCAAAACACAGCCGTCCCCGGCTCGACCCAGCCCTGCACCTGCTCCCACCATACCCAGGGCCCACCTAACGAAGAAACGACCCACCCACAAGGAAAACGCCAACCTCATCACAATCAACCCATGGGAGTTTTCCGCGTGCAGTAACCGGTATCCCCTGCACGATATTCGAGAACAACTTAGGGCATCGTGGCGGAAGTCAAACATGCAAGGGCGCCGCCACATACCTGCCGTAGATGAGGACGGCACAACCCCCGATCCTTCCCCCACCAACAGCACCGATCATGACCCAGGAGAAGGCAGTGAACTGATGAAGGAGGCACATGAAATTTTGCTGGATTTTTTAGGCCCGCCCCCACACCTCCCCATGGTGGAGGGGGCCACCTCACAGAAATACCGCTCCCCAGTCTACGATAAAATGAGGCTGAATGGGGTCAAAGCAAGGCTACTGGTGGACACGGGAGCCGCCCAATCATGCCTTTACACCCATTTTTACTCCCGCCATAAATCGGCCTTTGGCCCCCTCTTCCCCACTTCAGCCCACCTTGTGGACACGAGGGAAGGCCCCCTGCCTATCCGTGGGGAAACACGGGCCCTAAAAGCCGACACCCACCAACAGGTATCGGCTAAACACCAATTCATAATATCTGACTCCTCCTGCCGTGCCTATGATGGTTACCTGGGCCTGGACCTCCTCCAAAAGCTCTATACGAGCATCGATTGTTACTGGAAGCGATTACACTTCCAACAACTTCCAGACCCGCCTCAACCTCTCCGCACGTGCAATCCCCCCCTTCTCCACCCTACCGCCAGTCCCAACCCCCCCTCCCCCGCCCGCCCACCCCACCTTCCCCACCACCATCGCTTCCACCCTCACCATCCCTCCCCAGCACGAGGCTTGGCTTCCTCTCAACAAGCCCAAACCTGCCAGCAGGACCTCTCTCGTCCTGCCTGCTGTCTCCCACCTTCCTCCCACCTCCCATCGGGGCAGTAAAAGTAGCCAATCTCGCCACCACTCCACTTACCCTACCAAAAGGGTTGGTCGTCGGTGACATAGAAGAAGCCGAGACTTGTGCAACGCCCTCCTCTGCATCCCCCTTCCCTCCCCCCCTTACCCGATCACCTCTCCCCACACCAAGCCGCGACTCTCCACCAACTCCTCCTGGACTTCCAAGACCTATTCGTGCCAGGACCCAAGGATATAGGCCACACCACCTACCTCACCCATGAGATTCACACCACCAGGCCCCCCATCCAACAACCATCTTGTTGGAAAAATCCCAACCAACGCACGGAGGAAGACCGGCAGGTCTAGGAAATGCTCAATGCTGGCATTGTATCACCTTCCAGCAGCCCGTGGTCCTCACCTGTTGTACTCATTAAAAAGAAAGATGGCACGCTGCGATTCTGTGTCGACTACCGCCACTTAAACGATGTGACCACCAAAGATGCCACTCCCCTTCCCAGGGTTGATGACTGTCTTGACTCGCTCCATGGATCCACCTGGTTCTCCACCTTAGATCTCCAATCCGGCTATTGGCAGTTTCCCGTACACCCTAAAGACCAGGGCAAAACGGCATTCTTTACTAGTAACGGCAAACACTACCAGTTCAGTGTCTTCCCTTTCGGACTTTGCAACGCGCCTGCCACCCTCTCTTGCCGGATGGATTCTGTCCTCAGCGGCCTCACCTGGGATGTCTGCCTGGCATACCTTGACGATGTCATCATGTTCAGCCAAACCTGGGCCGACCACCTCCACCATCTCAAGCAGGTTTTCACCCGAATTCGCCAGGCAGGGTTGAAACTTAAATCCTCCAAGTGTGTCCCAGCTGCAAGATCCGTGGCCTTCCTAGGGCACGTTATCTTTGGAGACAGCATCTCATCGAATACTGACAAACTGCGAGCCATTGCAGACCTACCCCTACCACAAGACATGCACCAGGTCCGCGCCTGGCTCACATCATATTGTAGGTGCTTCGTAAAAGAGTTTGCAAACATTGCCAAGCCCCTACATGACCTGACCAAAAAGAACGAACCTTTCACTTGGACTGACAAGCAGGTCACAGCCTTCAACACCTTAACCCGTCCAGTCCCGACCGTTTTTTTACCCAGCCTACCCGCAGGTCCCGACTGATTTTCAACTTTTTGTTTTTTGGCTGAAACCTTCGCTTTGGGTGAGAAATATCGAAAATTCATAGAGAAATCGCGATCGTGAGGTAAAAAAATGTTGATACAGGTGTCACTCAACCTTACGTTTTCCTTCTTTTCAGGATACCTGGCTAAAGAAAACGAACTAAGGAAGGGTTAACTAATTCAAGCCACTTTAAATAACGTAATTACGTCATTTATTGGTACGAATTTATGTGTAGTACAAGTCAATATTGGTTTTCACACAATAATATAAGCGTTTATAAGCATTGTTCACTCACCCAAAACCCCAGAATATGGCACCTTCCTTTATGACATTACCACCTCATCACTTCTGTTTGTTTCTACCTCTAGCTTCTTTGTTTCTTTGTCCTCCACCTCAGGAATCACTTTCACCATGAATTTCGTCATTGGAGAAACCGTGGGGCAACATACCTTTACTGCCTAGGTTACTGCTAACAGGTGAATTGCCCAGTGTGGGGGGAGGAGGGGGAAGGGGGGTTTAGGTGGGGCCAGGCAGTATCCCCGCTTGACAGCAGGTAGAGGAAGGTCTCCCAAATATGCCTACCAAAAATCACCCGCGAAAGTTGAAAAATTTGCACACAATGGGCCTTGCAATTGTGTGACGTACGATGTACATCGCTGGGTCTGTCCGCAGAAAAAAGTAGCGACGTGCATCGTACGTCGGTGGGACTCGGCGGGTTAAAGGACAAGTTCATCTTGGACCCGATTGTCGCTTTTCCCAACTATGACCTGCCGTTTTGACTGTACACAGACGTATCCCTAGCAGCCATTGGCGCCGTCCTTGCACAAGTACAAGAGGTGCGAGAACATATCATATCTTGTGCCAGCCGCACCCTCAACCAGGCAGAAAGGAACTAAGCCGCCACAAAGAGGGAATGCCTTATCTGGGCACTAGAGCATTTCAGAGCTTACCTAACGGGCACATGGATCACCATTATAACCCACCATCAGTCCCTCCAATGGCTTCGCCAATCTACGACACAAAATGCCAAGCTCATCTGTTGGCGAGAAACCCTGGAAGAATTCAACTACGTAATAGCATACCGCCCAGGGAAATTACACACCAATGCTGATGCCCTATCTCGCCTCCCGATACAATCCCTCCGCAGCCAGCCCGACCTGATCCAGCACTGGCAGGCAAAGGACCGCCCCACCTGGATCCCACCGCAACTATTCACCAAATTGCACCGCTAAGGGGATCAATTGTTCACCCACTCCAGCCACATAGTACTTGGTCCCGACTCAGCCCTCAACATACACTTTGATAACAGGATCCATCTAGGCATCAAGAAACTCACGCCCCAAAAACCGCTGTCCTCGCCAAACAGGTCACCCAAGCCTGCCGAGCATGCAGCCTGGGAAAAGACATCACCCGCACAGCCAACCAATCCGGAAAGATAACCGCCCACAAGCCTTGGCAGTTATTATCTGTCGACGTCGTCGGTCCCTTACCACCTAAATCCGGCTACAGATACATCATCACCTTCGTCACCGTATATTCCAAGTTCCTCATCATTTGCCCTGCCAAGGAACAACGCAGTCACAATAGCAGATGCCCTTGTCCGTCACATTTTCCCATACTTTGGCATTCCACAAGCCATCCACTCTGACAACACCCAGAGTTCACCGGGCACATATGGGAAGAATTATCCACCATCTTCGGATACAGTATTTCCCACTCCTCCCCCCACTGGCCCAAGGAAATGGAGTGTGCGAAAGGAGCCACCGAACCCTCCTAAAGCAAATAAGGACAAGAATACAAGAAACAAAAGACGAGGACTGGCCCACCCACGTAAAAATCCTCCAGTGGGGAATGAACACCTGCCCCCACGACAATGGCATCTCCCCCCACGAAAGGGTTTTTGGCAAAACTCCACTCCTGTTACCACTAAGACATCACCTTCAGCCCCATTCCAAACCCCCGATCTCCGACCCCCTACACCATCTCAAAAGGAGACTGCAACACCTCCACCACCACCAGGATCTGCAGCCAGATCTCATCCCCACAAACCCCTATAAGCCAGGAGATATGGTGGTGGTAGCCCAACTCCCCACACCCAGCAAAATCTCCCCACGCTTTACGGGGCCCTACACCATCACCAGCGTTCCCAATCCATACCAAGTCACAGTAGACTGCAACCACACATACAGGACCTACAGAAACCGCCACATTCCTCCATACAAAGCGACACCTCCCACCCCCCATCCCACTCCACCCCCACTAACGAACCACCATTCGCCGCAGGAATCCTTCCCCTACTTCTCTTCCCCCTCCATCTCCCCACCCCCCTCTAATACCCCCTCCCCACCACCAATCACCTCACTCCCGCTGTCCCCCACGTGCACCCCGCCACAAACAGTGCCCCACGCCACCACCCCGCCAACCGAGCCACCTATCCTCGACCCATCTGCATCACCCAAGCCAACTCCACACCCATCTGAAGCCTCGCACACAACACACACCTCTCCACCACCTCACACAAAGGCAACCTCCACCTGCTCACGTACACCCCAAACCCCCTCTTTGCCACACCAACCATCTAACAAAGACTTCACCTCACTGCCACAATCCGTCGGCCACACCTCACCACTGGAAACTCCGCCTTCCTCTACTCCTGTGCCGCAATCGCCCTTACCACCTACCCCAGTTTTAACCACCACCACAACTCATTCTGGGCATCTTTCACGCCCCCCTGCACGATACACATCCACGCCCACACCCACTACCTCACTCTCTACAAGCAACCCACTCACCCCAACACCTAACACAACCCCCATTTCCCTACCCATCCACCAAGCCAAATAGAAAATTCCCCTCTGCCGAATCCCCAGGGGAAAGACACCCACACCCCTACCACCCGGGCATAAAAGCCGACCTCCTATACCCCTGGCAAGCATCCTACCCAGTGCCACCACTCCAGTCACCGTGCACATACAACACGTGACCTGGCTCCCGCCCCATGGATGACACCACCGGATCCAGGACACCCCTCACCTACTGTGACTCCTTCGCAACTCCCACTGTGCCTCCACACTCAAAATTGCCTACACCCCCAGCCAACCACCCAACCTGACCACGCTCCACTGGATGGCCTTACCACCACCTCACGCCCATCCATCAAACCGACCTCACCGACACCTACCACCTCCATCCATGGTGACGTGACTTTTCCCCTAGGAGGATGGTGAAATGCATGAAATCAGGGATACGGAAGGGCATTCCAGTCACATCAACACCACAACAGCAGACCACAGTGACACCCCCAACCGAGGAAGCACCAATGGGGAGGCACAGTTAACACCAAGCCGTTCTGGGCAGAACCGGCCTACCTGTGCGAGTCCCCGGTGCCCCTCTCGCTCCCAACTGATGCCGTGCAAGATGGGCAGTAAAAGCCACCTAGATCTCGGCGAAAGCCATCCTCACCAGGTTAGGGGCGGGATTGTTAACTCAATCCCGAGCAACGCCGTGACACAGGCCATCGTCCGTGTCAGGTCCGAGGTTGAGCGGGCCACCGTCCGCTCCTCAGTTGGCAACCCCCTGCAGGGCCATGACACAGGCCACCATCTGTGTCGGGTTGAGGCAGAGCCGGCCACCATCCATTCCTCTCCTGCAGTCTCTCCCAAGGGCAGCGCCATGACACAGGCCATCATCCGTGTCATGTATGAGGCAGGGCAGGCCACTGTCCACCTCTCCGCTGTCTCCTCCTGTAGGACTGCGACACCGGCCACCATCCGTGTCGGGCTTGAGGCTGAGTCGGTACTAGTCTGCTCCTCCCCTACAGGAGATTTTCATTTCCCATTCAGGAGGCAGGGTACAGCGACCTCCCACCCACATTTTCCCTGTAGTCCACCGTGGCAGAGGAACTGCCGTGTTGGCTACAGTCCATCCAGGGGAAGTAGAACCAGCCACCATCCGCTCCTCACCCTCTGTTTCCAGGCCGTCATCTGTCGAGAAGGTCCCTTGCCTGGTCCACCTACCTTCCTGTGGCCGGACGGGAAATGCTCCCTCTACCACCAGAGGCGAGCATCAGGGAGTCCCACTACTGGAGGACTACTAGTGAGGTCCTCTCCAGAGTCTCAGAGTTCTCACCCTCCAGCCTGCCCCTCCAGGACGTCCACACCGACAGAAGTCCCAAAAGAAGGGTCACCCCAGACATACCCTGATGGCGACCCCTACTACCCGAGGTTACCACAATGCCACCCTGACGGCGACTCCCCCTCCCGGAAGTTGTCGCAGCTACCCTCCGACGGCGATCCCAGGTAGGAGGGTCTCTGGCCCCCAGACACCTCGAGGCATACCCAGGACCCCAGGGCGAGACCTGCCTGATGCAGGAGACCCGCCCGGCACTCCCAAGAGCCGGCGCCGTCAGACCTGCCTCCTCTCCTTATTTGGCCCCAGTCCCGAGCCCCACACACCCTGTCGGGGCTCCAGGAGAAGCGAGCCCCCTGTCACACCACCAGCCAGAGAAGCTCGGGAAGTATAGTTACACACGCCCGTCTAGTATCTCCTATGAGGAGAACAGTAAAAGTGTTATGAGTGTGATAGAGAGATGCGTGAAAGTTGGTAAATAATGATCCCGTATTTGTAATGCGAACACAGTGTCTAACTCAGGGTAACCGGCCACAGTGATATTGTGATACTTACAGAGTATATGTTGTAGAACTGGACGTGCCGCAATACATATGTATGTGTTTATCTATATATATCTATATACCAGTGTCATATAAATTAGCACCCCTTGAATATTAATGCATTTGGCCACCTATTTCTATTTAGTGTACATAAACTAAAACCCAGTTCCAAAAGTGCGGTCAAAACACCAGACTCTGTGCCTACTATAAATGTGCCATTCAATTGTAACAGTTAGCCTAAATGTATAATAACAAACTGTTCCATCAATAGTATCAGAGGCACTGTCTCCCCTCGAGTGTAGTCTTAAATGGTGACGAGGGTAGTGTACCATCAAAGTGTATTTGCCGTGTAATATCGAAACTCAGTGTTACGACATTGTTGTGTATAAAAGCCAATACAATTGTACAAACTGTACTAGTGCTGTGTCCATAATTTGTGTTTAGCAATGATACTACCATAAATTTCCCAGTCTATAAAATGACGTCTATATTTTGTACTGACTTGTCCCTCAACCCAATGACCACCTGACCTATTTCCAGTGTACCTGTGTAACATCAAATCTGTTTCTGGAGTTGTAACTTGGTCAATATATGTTTGTCTGTAATGTTCCTGCCGAGTTTTTGTGCCTTGTCCTTTCCCTTGCATGCTGACCCGGTCTTGATAAAGAACCCAACCCTAGGCTTACGTGTTCGAGGAACTAGAGGTCGGCCCTCGGAGACGTGGCATAATAATTGCCACGAGCATACGTGTCCATGAGACAAGAAGTTGAACCTCGAAAATGTAGCATAACAATCCGCTACTAAGCGATAGCCTAAGCCACTACATGACTACCCCTACAAAATTCGCTCCCCCAACTCAAAATAAGCTTAAAAGGTCTTAGAATAGTTCAAGGACGTAATATAATGAAAATCGGTAACTGTTATGCTGCGTGTGTAAGGGTGCGACTTCTCGTCCCTTGAACACAGAGCCTAGAGCGAGGTTCTCTTTCTAGACCGGGTTGGGCTTTTTTAACCCGCCCAGTCCCGACCGGGTTTTTTACCCAGCCTACCTCCAGATCCCGACCGATTTTTGACTTTTTGTTTTTTGGCTGAAACCTTCGCTTTTTGGTGAGAAACATCGAAAATTCATAGTGAAATTGCGATCCTGAGGTAAAAAAATGTTGATACAGGTGTCACTCAACCTTAAGTTTTCCTTCTTTTTCAGGGTACCTGGCCAAGAAAACGAACTATGGAAGGGTTGACTAATTCAAGCCACTTTAAATTACATATTTATTTCATTTATTTGGTACGAATTTATGTGTAGTAAAAGTCTATAATGGTTTTCACACAATAATATAGGCGTTTATAAGCACTGTTCACTTACCCAAAACCCCAGTATATGGCACCTTCCTTTATGACACTACCACCTCATCACTTCTGTTTGTTTCTACCTCTAGCTTCTTTGTTTCTTTGTCCTCCACCTCAGGAATCACTTTCACCGTGAATTTCGTCATTAGAGAGACCGTGAGGCAACATACCTTTACTGGCTAGGTTGCTGTTAACAGGTGAATTGCCCAGTGTGGGGGGGAGGGGGGAAGGAGGGGCCAGGCAGTATCCCCGCTTGATAGCAGGTAGAGGAAAGTCTCCCACATATGCCTACCAAAAATCACCCGCGAGTGTTGAAAAATGTGCACACAATGGGCCTTGCAATCGCGTGACGTACGATGTACGTCGTTAGGTCTGTCTGCGGGAAAAAGTAGCGACGTACACCGTACGTCGATGGGACTCGGCGGGTTAAAGCATTCAGTGGGAACAGGGCATAAAACACAGGGCAACAATCTGACACATATATTACGACAAATTACAATACTGTTACAATATGTATGGCACACTTTACAAGGAAATAATGTCACACACAGATAGACAGGGCCGGAAGACTTTTCGACAGGAGGGTGTGACTGGAACTGGCTGCAGTATGAGGCTCAGTAGTAGTGGAGAGCTCAGGTCAGCGTCCTGCGTCAGGAGACCCTAGGGTCGTTCGGACTTCCGGGGCCTGTGTCGGGAGGCCGACCCGTCGTCGTCTCATCTGGGAGTGGTGAGAGAGCTGTGATAGGGGGTGTGCCCTTCCGCTAGAGTATGGGGCTTGGGCCTAAGGGCTGGGCCCGAACAGAGAGAGTAC
>JAGKTI010039222.1:0-10596 GCA_018397915.1 Birgus latro | reverse complement strand
ATCTGCATATGAATGGATGGGGTTATGGGTGACAGATAAGAGATCATCAGTGTGAATTAAAAATAGGGTTGGAGCCAGAACTGATCCTTGTGACATGCCAGCGTTAACTGAGTGGAAACTGGAGTATACATCATATACTTTTACTCTTATCTTTCTGTCGCTGAGATATGAGGAAATCAGAGGAACAAAAGATGTTAGCCCATAGCAAGGGAGTTTGGACAGCAGGGTACAGTGCCACATTCTGTCAAAAGTTTTAGAAATATTAAGGGCTACTGCATGAGTTTCTCCACGCTGGTCAGTCTCTTGATGGATGGTGTGAGTCAGGAGATTGAGTATATCAATGGTGGATCTTCCATGGCCAAAACCATACTCTTTATCCCTAATTAAGTTGTTGGATTGAAGATTTTTAACTATGTGCTTATTCATTACAATTTCAAATACATTACCAAGAGAAGACGTGATAGCTATTGGTCTGTAATCAGAGGGGTCAGAGGAACTTCCTTCCTTTGGAATTGAGTGAATATTGGCTTCTTTCCAAGTATTGGAACATTCTAGCTAAAACAGAAGCAAGTTCTGGAGAGCACTTTTTATGAACAACTGGATTAACTCCATAAGGGGCTGGAGCTTTGTTGGTTGGTAAATCGTCTAGGATGGATTTTATGCATCCAATCTGTATTTCAAGTGGAGTAATCTCGGAAGAGTCAAGTTCTTGTACTTTTTTTTATGCAAGGAAGAAGGAACCAAAGGCCATGGGTGTCACGAATTTTCTACATCATAACATCATGTTAAGTATCGTGACATCGAGTGATTTTGCGGGAGGAACGAATTATTATGAAATGTATGATGTTTCGCTCATTCTCTCAAACTGTCCGCTCACTTGCTTGTGTTCGCTCAAGTTGTCAAAACTTTCATAATTCTTCCGCGAGTAATTGTTTTTGTGTGCGGGTGGTGCGTTCCTCTGAGCGATCATTTTTGAATTATCGGTCCTGCTCTGAGCCGTTATACGCCGCCCGCGCCCCTTCCCACGCTCCTAATTTCCCCTAATTTAGGTATTTCAAAAGGATATGTGTATAATTCAAAAGTTAAATGTGATATTGTATAATTCGAGTATACAATATATAGCTATGTGTGCTAAGAATGACTATCGAGTCATTTACTACGAGAGAATAGACTTGTGAAATCAAGTAGCGAGTTCACTTTATGCTGGCTTACTTCGCCAATTCTCTAGAGTCGAGAATTTATAGACTTTCTCAACGGTACACAGCATAGACTAGACGCTCAATTAGGCTGTAATATTGTACCGTTGGCCTCTGAGAAAGTTAGTTTCTCCCCTTAACTTTCAAAAATGATAATAATAAAGATAAACAGGATCTTGGCTGAGCCAAGCTCCTAGCTAGCACAACGGATTTAAGGATTAATGCCAAAAGCTGGCCTAAGTACCAGTCGTGATTTAATACAGAGTTGTGCTAACGTGGAGTAGCAAACCTAGATTAAATAAGTGGGAAAATTAAACACGACTGTTACATTGAACAAAGCTCAAGAAAACGAACTATAAATTTATTAAATACAAGCAAATAAATTTACGTTACATGACTCCAATTCAAATCAAAGGAAGGGAAATGCACTCACTCACTCAGACAAACAGCTAAATATCTCAAAAGCTTAAGCCTAGGAAAATAAGAAATTACTAATTGGTATGGATGAGACCGAGCTGCTGCGACGATCACCAAGGGGGTGGGAGCTACGGGACACACACCAACACAAGCTGAGATCTGAAATCGCTAAGAAATCACTCAAGCCTTTAGAGGTGTACCACGATGCGCCGTGTCTACAGACAGACTGAGCTCTGATTTGAATCCACGGCGCGAGGAGCGTGGGAAGGGGCGCGGGCAGTGTATAACAGCTCAGAGCGGGACCGATCATTCAAAAATTATCACTCAGAGGAACGCACCACCCGCACACAAAAACAATTACTCGCGGAAGAATGACGAAAGTTTTGACAACTTGAGCGAATACAAGCACGCGAGCGGATGGTTTGAAAGAATGAGCGAAACATCGTACATTTCATAATTCATTCCTCACGCAAAATCACTCGATGTCACGATTTACTTAACATGATGTTACGATGTAGAAAATTCGTGACAATGGGCCCGTATACTGTTCCTTCCAAGAAAAAGCAAAAACAATACAAAAGGGCCAAATTCAAGATCTGTTCATTTCGAGATGCCTGGACACACTGCGTTTGAAAGACTGGACATCATAGGAAGTAGGAAATACAGACAGAGGAAGACAGTTCCAGAGTTGACCAGTTGCATAAGTGAAGGACTCGGCGTAACGGTTAACTCTTGCATTAGAGAGTTGGACAGAAAAGGGATGAGAGTTTGTTGCTACACAGGTACTATGTGCCCGTCGTAGAGGTGGAGGGATGCAAGCAGACAGTTCAGAGGAATAGTAACCGTTGAAGTAGCGATAGAAGAGAGATAAAGATGCAACAGTGCAGCAAAGAGACAAAGGTTGAAGGGAATCAGTAAGAGGAGGAGAGTTAATGAGACGAAAAGCTTTTGACTCCACCCTATTGAGAAGAGCTGCATGTGGGGAGCCTCCCCACACATGAGAGTTGTACTCCATACACGGGCGAATAAAACCCGTGTACAAAGTCAACAACTGTGCAGTGGTAAAGAAAGTTCGGAATCAGCTTAGCACGCCTAATCTCTTGGAAGCAGATTTCACAGGAGAAGTAATATGTTCTTTCCAAGAAAAATCCCGAGAGAATGAAACTCCAAGCATGTTCAAGGATGATGCAGGACTGAGCTGGACATTATTAAACATTAGTGGGTAATCCTGAGGAAGATTTTGTCAGGTTGATAAGTGTAAGAACTGAGTTTTTGATGCATTAAAAATAACAAGATTATTTTTACCCCAATCAGAGATACGAGCCAAGTCAGACATTAGGTGTGCCATAGCCTCATCCCTTTTTTGTTGAAGTGACTGCTGAGATGGACGTTGCAGAAACCGAATGGAAAGGTGAAGGGTGGAATCATCAGCATATGAGTGGATAGAGTTAGATGTACAGTTTAGAAGATCATTGATGAATAAAAGGAAGAGATTTGGTGATAGGACAGAGCCCTGAGGAACACAACTGTTGATAGGTCTAGAAGAAGAACGATGACCGTCTACAACAGCGGCTATAGAACGACCAGAAAGGAAGCTAGAGATGAAGGCATAGATAGAAGGATAGAAACTGTAGGAGGGCAGTTTGGAAATTAAAGATTTATGCCATACTCGATCGAAAGCCTTTGAGATGTCAAGTGCAATGGCAAAGCTCTCGCCAAAGTCCCGAAAGGAGGATGGCCAGGATTCTGAAAGGTAGGTGAGACCTGACGGAACCCATACTGACGATCAGAAAGAAGGTTGTGACAGGAAAGATGCTTTAAGATTTTTCTGTTAAGAATTGACTCGAAAACTTTTGAGATACAGGATGTTAAAGCAGTAGGACGATAGTTAATGGGTTGGGAATGGTCACCCTTCTTTGCGACTGGCTGAATGAGAGCAAACTTCCAGCAAGAAGGAAAGGTGCAAGTTGATAGACAAAGGCGAAAGAGTTTACCTAGGCAGGGTGTAAGCACAGGTTTTGAGGCAACAGGAGGGACTCCATCAGGCCCATAAGCCTTTTTAGTATTGAGGCCAGTGATGGCAGAAAATACATCAGCTGAAGAAATTTTAATGTCAGTCAAGAGGAAGTAAGAGGGGGGAAGTGATGGAGGAACAGCACCGGAATTGTCTTAGGTGGAATTGGAGGAGAAAGTCTGAGTGAAGAGATCTGCTTTATCAGTAGAAGAAATAGCTACAGAGCCATCAGAGTAGGAAAGAGGAGGGAAGGATGATGAGGTAAAGTTGTTAGAAAGTTTTTTGGCAAGGTGCCAGAAGGAGCGAGAAGAATTCGAGAGCTGAGAACATTTAGCACAGATGAAATTATTTTTAGCAGAGCGAAGAACAGACTTAGCACGATTCCGGGCAGAAATATATAAAAGATGTGATTCAGGGGTAGGTTGGCTCCGGTACCTTTTATAGGCCCTCTCCTTGTTGTGGACAGCATTAGAACAAGCGTGATTAAACCAAGGCTTTCTTGCATTAGTCAGAGGATATGAGAAAGGAATGTATGCTTCCATGCCCGAGAGAATAACCTCCGTAATGCACAAGGCACACTCAGATGGCTCCCGCCCATGGAAGCAATAATCATTCCATGGAAAATCAAAGAAGTACTGCCTGAGGGCCTCCCAATCTGCAGCTCCAAAGTGCCACAGGCGGCATTTCTTTGGAGGGTCCACAGGCCGTACTGGAGCAATAGGACAGGTTAAGGTAATAAGGTTATGATCAGAGGAGCCCAACGGAGAGAAAAGATTAACAGTGTAAGCAGAAGGATTAGTTGTTAGGAAAAGGTCAAGTATGTTGGATCTCTCTCCAAGGTGGTCAGGGATACGGGTAGTGTGCTGTACAAGCTGCTCTAGGTCATTAACCCGCCGAGTCCTATCGACGTACGGTGTACGTCGCAACTTTTTTCCGCGGACAGACCCAACGACGTACACCGTACGTCATGTAATTGCAAGGCCCATTGTGTGCACAATTTTCAACATTCGCGGGTGATTTTTGGTAGGCATATGTGGGAGACCTTCCTCTACCTACTGTCAAGCGGGGATACTGCCTGACCCCTCCTAACCCCCCCTTCCCCCTTCCCCCCACACTGGGGAATTCACCTCTTAGCAGCAAGCTGGCCAATAAAGGTATGTTGCCCCACGGTCTCTCTAATGACGAAATTCACGGTGAAAGTGATTCCTGAGGTGGAGGACAAAGAAACAAAGAAGCTAGAGGTAGAAACAAACAGAAGTGATGAGGTGGTAATGTCGTAAAGGAAGGTGCCATATACTGGGGTTTTGGGTAAGTGAACAATGCTTATAAACGCCTATATTATTGTGTGAAAACCATTATAGACTTTTACTACACATAAATTCGTACCAAATAAATGAAATAAATACGTAATTTAAAGTGGCTTGAATTAGTCAACCCTTCCATAGTTCGTTTTCTTAGCCAGGTACCCTGAAAAAGAAGGAAAACGTAAGGTTGAGTGACACCTGTATCAACATTTTTTTACCTCAGGATCGCGATTTCACTATGAATTTTCGATGTTTCTCACCAAAAGCGAAGGTTTCAGCCAAACAACAGAAAGTTGAATATCGGTCGGGATCTGGGGGTAAGCTGGGTAAAAAAATGGTCGGGACTCAGTGGGTTAAGGATAGAAAAGATGTAGGCTTGTTCACCAGGTGGATCAGTGAAAGGGGAGGAGAGCCAAAGGTGGTGGTGAACACTGAAATCTAGAATGGAAATTTCAGAGAAAGGAGAAATGGATAGAATGTGTTCCATTGTAGAAGAGAGTTAAAGAATTTTTGACAGTCAGTAGAATTAGGAGATAAGTAAACAGCACAGATATATTTAGTCAGAGAATGACAGGAAAGCCGAAGCCAAAGAGCAGAGAATTCAGAAGAATCAAGTTCAGGAACACGAGAGCAAGATAGATCGTTGCATACATATACGCAACAGCCACCTTTGGCTTTGAAATGAGAATAGAGAAAGTAGGAAGATACAGAAAAGGGTTTGCTGTCAGATGCCTCAGACAGCTGAGTCTCAGAGAGAAAGAGGTGAGGTTTAGAGGAGGAGAGTTGGTGTTCAACGGAGCGAAAGTTAGATTACAGGCCACGAATGTTACAGAAATGAAGAAGGAGTGAGTCAGACAGTGGTTCCAGGCAGCTCTTTGAGTTGTCACCGGGAGAGGGGCTGATGGTGGGGGCATTTATGGTCCACCCCCTGGGGCTCTGAGGCATGATTTAAGTGTGCCATTTTCTTTTTTTTACAAATTTTGAAAAGGAGGTGTAGAGTATAGCGCGCATGTAGTTTGGTGTTGACAGAGAAACTTGTATTGTAGAGCATGCTGGTCTACTCTCTGTGTTACTGAGACACTGAAAAAGTTCAGCAAAGGGAGATGGTCAGGAACAAGTCCTGAGGGCTGATGAAACGGGAGCTCCAGCTCTCCCTGTCATCAGCCTTCCATCCTCCTTGGGAGTACTGCCCTGCTCGACTGGCTGACTACCATGTGGGTCATTTGTAATGTCTGAAGATTTTAGTGGGGGAATGGGTGATGCGTTGTTAAAGTTATTAATGAAAGATTTGAGAGTTGGCCAGAATATTCTATTAGGGCTGTTTAGTAGTTTGGATGCTTGGTTGTGAAGAAAATTTGATTTAGCTAGATTTATTACTGCTTTTACATTGTTTTTTGCCACTTTAAATTGACTGAGTGATTCAGATTTTTTTAAATTTTAAGTATGAGTTATATACTAATGACTTTTAGGTTGTTGCTCTGGCACAATTATGAAACCATTTTGGGGAGTCCGATCTTTTAGTGAACTGTTAACCCGCCGAGTCCCACCAACGTACGATGCACGTCGCTACTTTTTTCCGCGGACACACCCACCGACGTGTATCGTACGTCACTCAATTCCAAGGCCCATTGTGTGCACATTTTTCAACATTCGCGGGTGATTTTTGGTAGGCATATGTGGGAGACCTTCCTCTACCTGCTGTCAAGCGGGGATACTGCCTGGCCCCACCTAACCCCCCTCCCCCCCTCTCCCTCACACTGGGTGATTCTCCTGTTATCAGTAACCTGGCCAGTAAAGATATGTTGCCCCACGGTCTCTCCAATGATGAAATTCAGAATGAAAGTGATTCCAGAGGTGGAGGACAAAGAAATAAAGAAGCTAGAGGTAGAAACGAACAGAAGTGATGAGGTGGTAATGTCGTAAAGAAGGTGCCATATACTGGGGTTTTGCGTGAGTGAACAATGCTTTTATCCCCTATATTATTGTGTGGAAACTAATATAGACTTGTACTATTGTACTACACATAAATTCGTACCAAATAAATAAATATGTAATTTAAAGTGGCCTGAATTAGTTAACCCTTCCATAGTTCGTTTTCTTTAGCCAGGTACCCTGAAAAAGAAGGAAAATGTAAGTCTAAATGGCACCTGTATCAGCATTTTTAACCTTAGGAGGGCGATGTCTCTATGAATTTTCGAAATTTCTCACCAAAAGTGGAGGTTTGAGCCAAAAAAAAAAAAAAGTTGAAAATCGGTTGGGATCTGAGGGTAGGCTGGGTAAAAAAACGGTCGGGACTGGACGGGTTGACTTGGTATGAATTATTCCATACCAGCTTGTATTAAGTCATTTATGTGGGACTGGGCAGAACTGATGTCACTAGAGAAGAAAGGGTGCCATGGAATGTCAGCAAGATAGTTTCTAAATCCATCCCAGTTTGCCCAGTCAAAGTACCATCGGGTCACCTTGACAGGTTCAGAACAGGAAGGTTTGAGGGAGCCAACTAGTGAGTCTTTGAAGAGATTATGCTTGGAGGATACAAGTGGTGACAGTACTTCTGTCCTGCATTGATCTGGATTATTTGTCAAGAACAGATCCAAGAGACAGGCGTTATTGTCAGGATTATCTGGCATTCTGGTTGGCTGCTTTACTAACTGCATCAGGTTAAACGATTCTGCAAACAGCTAGTGTTCTAGACACGAATCGTCTGTTCTGGCAGAATGTGATAGCTAGTCAGCATTATGGACATTAAAATCACCCAATAATTTCAGTGCTAAGGGTGAGGTTAACATTAGTCAACTGTGTGTATATGGAGTCAAATACACTGGGTTCTGAATGGCGGAGTGATGAACTACACAGATATATTTGGTAATATTTAGATCAGTTAGTTTATACAGTTAATAATTAAAATTAGTTGATGTGAAGTTCAAAACAGTGTCAACTACATATTCAGATTTGATATAACAGCAGGTGCCACCCTTGTTACAGAAGTTTGTGAGGATCTGATGGTAACCAGGAGAACAAAATGGTGATATTTCTGTAGAGGAAGAGAGTTGGGATCCTGTGATGAGCAGGGCTAGAGAGGATGCTGACTGAAGAAAAAAGTGAACTGAATTCATATTGGTAATACTATGTCCACGGATATTCATGAAGTATAGGGCCGATCCTGCTCTTCCCCGCTGATGAGTATGAACCGTGTTTGCAAATATTGCTGTAATTCTCCAACTAAATATATCTGTGCTCTTTACTTATCTCTTAATTCTACTGACAATGAAAACTTTTTTGACTGTCTTAATTCTAATGTGGAACACATTCTATCAATTTCCCCCATTCTCTGAAATCTCTGCTCTGTGTTATTGCAGCATTCACCACCACCTTTCGCTCTCCTCTCCATTCACTGATCCACCTGTTGAGCATGTCTACATCTTTCCTATCCTCAACCCGTCCCCCCTACGAACGATGCACGTCGCCACTTTTTTCACGCTCAGACCAACCGACGTGCATCATACCTCAGTCAATTGCAAGGCCCGTCGTTTGCACATTTTTCAAGATTCGCGGGTGATTTTTGGTAGGCACATATGGGAGACCTTCCTCTACCCGCTGTCAAGCGGGGATACTGCCTGGCCCCGCCTGATCTCCCTCCCCCCCTCCCCCCACACTCGGCAATTCACCTGTTAGCAGTAACCTGGCCAGTAAAGACGTGTTGCTCCACGGTCTCTCCAATGACGAAAATCACGGTGAAATGGATTCCTGAGGTGGAAGACAATAAATAAAGAAGCTAGAGGAAGAAATAAACAGAAGTGATGAGGTGGTAATGTCATAAAGGAAGGTGCCTTATGTTTGTGTTTATGGTGAGTGAACAATGCTTATATCGCCTATATTATTGTGTGAAAACCAATATAGTCTTGTACTACACATAAATTCGTACCGAATAAATAAATAAATACGTAATTTAAAGTGGCTTGAATTAGTTAACCCTCCCATAGTTCGTTTTCTTTGAAGCCAGGTACCCTGAAAGAGAATGAAACGGTACAGCTGACTGTCACCTGTAGCAACATTTATAAGCTCAGGAGGGCGATTTCTCTATGAATTTTTGATGTTTCTCATCAAAAGCAGAGGTCGTACCCAATAAAAGACAAGTTGAAATTCGGTCAGGTTCTGAGGGTGGGTTGAGTAAAAAAGCGATCGGGACTGGGCGGGTTAATGACCTAGAGCAGTTCAACTGCACTCTAACTGTATCAGTGACCACCTTGGAGAGAGTTCCAACATACTTGGCCTCATCTCTGCAACTAATCCTTCCGCTTATTCTGTTACTCTTTTCTCTCAGTTAGGCTCATCCAATCACAACGTTATCACCTTGCCCTGTCCTATCACTCCACTAAGGCCTGTGGACCCTCCCAAAAAGTGGTGGCTGTGGCACTTTGAAGCTTCTGATTGGGAGGTCCTCAGGCAGTACGTCTTTGATTTTCCCTAGAATGATTATTGCTTCACAAGAGCCGTCTGAGAGTGCCTTGCACAATATAGATGTCATTCTTCTGGGCATGGAAGCATACATTTCTTCCTCTTATTCTGTGAGTAATAAAAAAAAAATGGTTTAATCATGCTTGTTCTAATGCTGTCCACAACAAGGAGAGGGCCTACAAAAGGTACCAGAGCCAACTCAACCCTGAATCTCGTCTTTTTTACATTCCTGCCCGAAATCGTGTTTAGTCTGTTCTTCCCCATACCAAAAATAATTTCATTCATACTAAATGCTCTGAGCTGGCCAGTTCAAACTGTTCCCGCTCCTTCTGGCACCATGCCAAAAACTTAACAGCTATACCTCATCATCCTTCACTCCTCTTTTCCCCTCTGATGGTTCTGTAGCTATTTCTTCTATAGATAAAGCAGAACTCTTCGCTCAGAATTTCTTTTCCAATTCCACTTTTGACGATGCTGGTCCTGTTCCTCCGTAACTTCCCCCCTCTGACTTCCGTATGGCTGACATTAAATTTTTTTCCATTGGTGTATTTTCCGAAAGCACTGGCCGTAATACTAACAAGGCATTTGGGCCTGATGGGTCCTTCCAACTGTTCTCAAGAACTGTTTCTGTGCTTATGCCCTGCCTAGGTAAACTCTTGCTCCTTTGTCTGTCAACTTGTACCTTTGCTTCTTGCTGGACGTTTGCTCTCATTGAACCTGTCCTCCCAAATGAGTGAACTTTCCCAGTTCTTTCACTATCGCCCAATTTCTTTTACATCCTGTATTTTAAAAGTTTTTAAATCTTTTCTTAAAAAAAAAGCACCTTAAACTTTCGTTCCGGTCGCCAGTATGTGTTTAATCAGGGACATTCCACTAGCGACCTTCTCACCTTCCTTTCAGACTCCTGGCCATCGTCCTTTCAGGCCTTTGGTGAAAGCTTTGCCATTGCACTTGAAATCTCAAAGGCTTTCAATTGAGTCTGACATAAATCTTTAATTTCAAACTGCCCTCTTACAGTTTCTATCCTTCTATCTGTCTTCAACTCTATCTTCCTTTCTGGTCGTTCTGTAGCTGCTGCTGTAGATGGCAACCGTTCTTCTCCTAGAACTATCAAAAAGGGATGTTCCTCAGGGCTCTGCCCTATCACCAACTCCTATCCTTATATTCATCAATGACCTTCTAAGCTGTACATTAAACATTATCCATT
>JAGKTI010039220.1:0-10596 GCA_018397915.1 Birgus latro | reverse complement strand
GGTAAGCCGTTGTAGCCCGGAAGGCCAATTCACCAGTAAGGTGAACATTTCCTCCCTGTTTTGGTGATTGTTAGTGTCGTTGCCAGGGGGCATTTTACATACTAATCAAATACGGTATACAGAATTGTACTCCAGACGGTATCTAGTACCACTTCTTAAAAACACGTCTTAAAAGTGTATAAAAGTCTATGTGGCAACTAATCCCTTGACACTGTTGCCAGACAAAAGGACTCACATCACACAAGTAGACTTGCAGCGAATTTATGCTGATGACTGTACATGAAGTACTTACATGCCACCAAAACACCCCACCCGAGTGCGACATCAACCCTAGGAGGAGACAACTGAGAGGTTATAACAGTGAGCGCGGGCTCAGCGCAAGACGGGCCTGCCTCTACCTTTGCCCTACGCCCCTCTTGTGCCACTAAGCTCTATAATATGGAGTGGCTATCTCATGGGTAACACAGTGTAACTTATGTAGCCGCCACCAGGGAAGCGCTGGTGTAGCAGCAGCCATGTTACACTACGCCTGATGCCCGCGTTTTTGTACAGTACTAAGCTTCTCTGTGGGTTTTTTGGAAGCTGCTGATAATTCCGGAAAAAATAGTGCCATGCTCCACTCTGCAGCTTACGAATACAAAAATGGGCACAGGAATTCATCGAAGAGAGATGGCGTTACATTTCACAAGTAAGAAATATATCTTTGTTGCTAATTCTACAACATTATTGCCTCCTGGGGTCCAGTGGGAAGATTATTCTCCAGTATCCCTGCATGAATGAGGCCAATTAAATGTGCTCATTTATTTCCAGTCTTTCTTTCCATGTCCTTAAAATGCACCCTGACAACGGCACCCCCATCTACCATGACGGGGAGGAAACAGCCACCTTACAGGCGACTCGGCCTTCTGGGCCACAGCGACACACCTCACCTTCTCCCATAAGCCGCTCCTCCCAGCAACCGGACTAGACCCGAGGTAGCAGTCCGGGAACCTTACTCTCTACCCGTAGCAACCATCACCAGACTCGGGGTGGGAGTTGCCCTAAAGCAGCCTTACACAGCAACCCAGCAACATCCACCGGAATTACTGGAGAGGGAGAACCGCCGGTTCTTTCTCGTCTGCCACCCACCTTCAGGAGCGGAGGCACGGTTGCGCCTGTCAGGCTAGCCGGTGCCGGAGCATCCATCGGTTCTCTCCTGGCCGTTTTAAGACAAGGAGCAGAGTTGTGGTAGCATCCGCTGGACCTGCCACTGCGGAGACACCCGCCAGGTATGCCGCGGCTGCGCCAGACCCCCAGCAGGAGCGTGGTAGTGTCTGCCGGACCTGCCTAACCGAGAGTATCCATCGGATCTTTCCTTCCTCTCGCCCTCCGAACGAGAGGCACCTCGGCAACGTCCGCAGGACTTGTCAGGCCCGAGGATCATCCGCCGGATCCCCTCCTTCCCCAGCATGGAGTTGAGGCGGCCCCCGTAAGGCCTGCCAATCTGAGGGAGTGGGCTCCGGCTCCCCCCTCCTCAACAGAGCCGGAGGCTCCTGTAGAGGAGCGAGTTCTGGCTCGGCCCAACCCTCCTGTGGCCGAGTGAGATGCCCTTCTACTTCCCCCCTCACCACCCGGGGCGGAGCTCTCTGCCCTATAGGTTCGTCATGGAGTGGACCTATTGCAGGGATCCAGTCCACCCAGTTGCCCTCGTCCTGGCTGTCGATGCTGATGGACTCGCAGGGGCACCGTGGCCACAGGCGAATCCTGACGGCCTCCTCCTCCCGAGACCGTGGGCTTCGACCACCGGAGGGCACGCCCTCCTCTCCAGGCTCCCCTGGGTAACAAGGCGTCCTCCGCACTCCGACAACAGCACGAGCCATACGTAGGGCCACTCGCCTGGCCCTGTTTGGTCCTAGTCCTGAGAGTCCAACTACTCCCAAGGCCACCTCGCAACAGACGCGAGGCGGGCCTCTCGTGACGCATACGGGGCGTCCCCGACGTGAGGCGACTCCACTGTCTCCAGCCGACCTCCCTCCTGCACCGGGTCGCCACTTGAACCTTCCAAGAGAGTGAGTGTCCCCTCCTTCTGCCGCCACTCCCGCACTGTTAATCCACATACCTCCCGCAGTGAAACCGATCCCTTTGTGACGTCTCTCCTTCCCCCCGTGTGACGTCTGTGTATTCCCCTTCCCTCAGTGAGTGACATCCCCCCCTCCCATATCCCCTTCATACCCCCAGTTTGTGCATGGAATAAGCAGTGACTCCCCCAGTGACTCTAAACGGACTCTCACCAGTGCCAAGGTTCAGGATCCCCACAGTGATACGAGGGAGAGACCTCTAAACGCTAGTACTAGGCCGTAAGAAGGCCGGAACTTTATATGCAGCCCCAATCAGGACACTTGGTGAGCCACAGACTCATTACTCCCTGTGTGCCACTCTGCTATATTGTGTGTTGCCTCAATGTGTTGTAAGGGATTTCTGTAAGTGCCACATGAAATAATCTATATTGTATTGTGTCCATCAATCTGGTTAATATATGTGCAATACTGGTTTGCCTGTGCTTTTGCCCTGTTCTTTTGGTATATGTTCTAGCCCGGTCGTGCACTAAAGGACCCCCCAAAGCTTGTGCCTGTGACTTACGGTGTGAGAAGTCGCGCCCTTAGACAAAGCAGAAAACCTGAGGGTTAAGCCTGTTTGTTACGGAGCGAGAAGTCGCACTATAAAACAGCGCATAACAGTCCTCTTCTGTTCACATTCTCTTGTAGGTAATTCCATGTTTTTTCCTGCCTTTATCAATCTGGACTTTCAGTTTCATGGCATGGATAGTTTAAGGACTTCCCACATCAACACCGTAGCTTCATCATCACTATCATTTCAACGTTCATACCACACTATCCTTTCTCTTTCTGCCATTAATGTACCTTTTTCTGCCTTAGTGCTATAAAGGGTAAGTTCTGCAATGCAGCAACCTATGGCGTTATTTTATACTCATTGGCTAAATGTACCAGATATAATTCGTTGAACTAGGCAGAAAAAAAATAATAATCCATATATGTTTTTGTATTATAAGTGACAAGTGTATCTTTATTAATAACCACTGCTTAGTGGAAATAAAGTATTTGAATTTGAGTACTGGTGTTCCAATATGGCGGCCAAAATCACACTCTCGCTAGGGATATCGATAGCCACTCCATACTATAGAGATCAGTATCTCGCGCTCAAGTGCATCACCTGGGAGGTAGCAGTCACGGCGCATTATACCTCAGCCGGGCCAACCCTCGCCAGAGTTGGGACTTTGATGCATAGTCGTGAAGAATGCTGACGCGTTTTTACTGAGCTGTCCTCTAACTTTGTAGGGCTGCCTCACTGGCGTTATTTTTTTTTTATTTCACCCTTCTGGTGCTCGATAGGACAGCTAGTTACTCACTTTTCTCCCCTTCCTACTAGCTAGGAACAGTAGGTGTCTGTTCCTATTTACTGAGATTACCTTTGCTTTCTTGCCCACGGAGGTTCCCCCCCCCCCACTGATCGCTCTGGGGCGTGAATTGCCACGGTCGGGCCTCCCTAGAGAGGTTTGAGAGGGTAATCTCAGCTCTAGGTGTGTGGCCCCAGGTTGTTTGTCCCTTGCTTGTCTTTCCTCCTTCTTCCCACTTCCCCCGTTAGGGGGGAGTGGTCACTATGGCGGACGCCCCTACTGCATCCCCCCCCCCCTTCAAGGGGGGAGGCGGTACTGACCGACTTCCGACTGATCCACGGACAGACTGCTCCCAGACTGAACGGCTCAGACTCGTTTGGCTCGTGACAGTAATGTAAATAATGTGGAGTTCGTCACCATCCATGCTCTAGGTTCCACTCCCTTGAGCAGCCTCAATCCCTTCATGATCAAGAAGGTCGTTGATGGCTGTGTTGGGGAGGTGGAACAAGTGAAAAAACTTGCGAACGGAGACCTTCTAGTAGACTTGCAATTCATCCCAAGTTAAGGACTTGTTGAAGCTGCGCAAGTTTCATTGCTATGATGTCGAGGCCAAGACCCCAACTTCCATGAATTCCTGCAAGGGTGTTATCACTTGCAGGGATCTCATGGTAATAAGTGAGGACGAGATCATAGATGAACTAGCTCAGCAGGACGTAACTGATGCCCATTTCATCACTAGATATTCCGAAGGCGCGAGGACGAAGACTGCCACTATTGTCTTGACTTTTGGCAGAGTTTCACTTCCAGAATATGTCAGAATTGGCTACGAAATTGTTAATGTCAGGCCGTACATCCCAAATCCTCTTCGTTGCTTGAAGTGTCAATTATATGGACGCGGTACAAAGACTTGTCAGGCTTCTCAGTCAGTGTGTGGCAAATGTGCAACACAGGGACATGATGCTGAACACTACACATCAGAGAAGGTACGCTGTTTTCACTGCAAGGGCGCACACTCCACTTCCTCTAGGGATTGTCCCAAGTGGAAGGAGGAGAAAGAGGTCTGTGTTGTGAAAGCAACTGAGGGCATTTCCTACTACGAAGCTAGGAAAAAGGTGAGGGAATTGCATGCAACTCCAGCACCGAATAGGTCCTATGCTTTGGCGGTGATGTCCCGTCCCGTGATGTGCTCTGTTGCAATACACTGAACCTGAACCTGTTGCTCTTGCCATGCCCTCTACTTCTCCATCTGAGCCTCCTGTCCAATCCACCTCTCCAGCTGACATCCCTGTTGCACCTGTTGCACCTTCCTACTCTCAGGCTGCTGCTGCCTCTCAGTCAGTCAAGCCTAAACAGAAGTCTGACAACTCAGATAAGAGTAATAGGACCACCCTCACCAAACAGTCACGTTCACATGTTCTTCTTGCTACTGTTCCATCGAGGGAGAGAAAGGGTAGCTCTTCCTCGGTGGAATCTGGAAGCCTCGTTATTGACGAAACTATGGAGGTTTCCGTCAGCAAGCACCGGGTTAGGTCCCCCGGTAGTCGCTCGCCTACTGGCGGGCGGCATAAAAGAGAGCGCTATCCACCCCCGTAAATCCTAAACAGTCGAATTCACTGTTACAGTGGAATTGTAGAAGTCTCGGGAATAAATTACATAATATAGCAATCCTGCTATCAATACACAGGCCAGACATTGTTTGTTTACAGGAGATGCGCTTGGTGGATCACCCTGATCCTCCTCAGTTCAAACACTACCACTCGTATAGAAGATATGAAGGTCACGGAGTTGCCATATACACACACAAATCATACCCACAAACGGAGATTCTAAATTCTACTCTGGAAGCTGTCGCGTGCAGAGTAAAATTTAATAACACATATCTGTCTATTTGCTCTCTGTACTGTCCACCACATGGCCCCATTGATAGTGATGCTTTAAGTTCACTATTTCACCATCTACCTGGGAATAAGTTAGTATTGGGCGACTTTAACGCCCATCACTATCAATGGGGTAGCTTGAGGATCGATGGTTGTGGGGAGCAAGTAGCCGACCTAATACTACACTCCAACCTCTGTCTTCTGAACGATGGTAGAGCGACTCGTGTAGATGATCGTACTGGTAACTTTTCGGCCATTGACTTATCTCTGGCCTCCCTAGGTATACAGCAAGTTTTCTCGTGGGACCCTTATGACGACCCCTTGGGAAGTGATCATTTACCCATCTGTCCTTATTCTTATACACGCGACATTGTTTCGGACCCTCCTCCTCCAAAATTTAATTATAAGAAAGCAGACTGGGGATCCTTCTCAAGGATCACCAATTTAGGTATATCTGGGGAGACCATCGATGTTAAGGTCGAAAATCTAACCAATTCCATAATACACGCAGCTGAGGCTGCTATTCCCAAGACTTCTATAGTTCATGCGAAGCATAGAGCACATTGGTGGACGCCGGATTGCCGACAAGCCAGGAAACGCAATAGGAGATACAGGATTCTTGATAGTCAGCCCAATGAGGAAAATTTCATTGCATACAAACAGGCACGGGCTGAGGCAAGGAGAATAATAATAAGGGCCAAACGTGACTCCTGGCGGAATTTTGTGTCCACGGTGAATCGAACTACTCCAATCAGTAAAGTCTGGTCCACTATAAGAATATTAAATAATAAAGGCCTTTACTTACCCATTACTACCCTGAAGGTCAATAACACCATTTATGACGATCCCGTGGACGTTGCTAACATCCTCGCCAGGAGTTTTTTACATATAAGTAGATCAACCAATTATGACCAGCGTTTCCAACATCATAAACGCACGGCTGAGCTACAGATATTAGACTTTGCCACAGAAGACGTAGACTCACCTTACAACCGAGAGTTTACGCTAGGTGAACTGCTCCTTGCCCTTCAATCCTGTAAAGACACCAGCCCTGAACCAGACACCATCACGTATGGTATGATTCAGCATCTTAATCAGGACAACCTGATTAAGATGTTAGCATTGTACAATGAGCTTTGGGCGTCTCGAACGTTCCCAAACTCATGGCACTTTGCTCACGTCATACCGATACCCAAAGAGGCTGGTCGTCTTATGAATCCCAATTCATTTCGTCCTATTGTGTTGACTTCTTGTCTATGTAAGGTCATGGAATGAATGGTTAATAATAGGCTTCTTTTTGTTTTAGAGTCGAAGAATTTGTTAAATGACCGACAATGTGGCTTCCGTAAATACAGAAGTTCACTAGATCATTTAATAAATTTGGAGTATTGTATTGCAGAAGCATTTGCCAATAAAGAATTCATGATAGGGGTGTTCTTGGACATCCATAAAGCCTATGACATGACATGGAGACACAGTATACTAATGAAGTTCTATGTTTATGGTTTAAGAGGAAACTTGCCTATTTTTATATCAAATTTCTTAAGGGACAGGACTTTTTCTGTCAAGTTGCCCCGTAACGTAACATCGGATATATTTATCCAGGAAGACGAGATGCCGCAGGGAAGTGTGCTTAGTCCAGCTTCATTTAGTATTATGATCAATGCTATTCTGTCAACAGCTCCCATCCTGAGGAATCTTAAATACTCACTCTGTGATGACGATTGTGCAATATGGCACTCGTCCCGTAATGCACAATTTTCGGCTGGGCAGATTCAAGCAGCCCTTGACTCCGTCCACCAATGGGCCTTGCTGTTGTTTTCACTAATCGTAATAACGTTCCCGATTTGCGTTTGTTTTTGGATAATCAAGCGGTACCTTTTCAAAATTCTGTAAAGTTTCTGGGCCTCCACTTTGACCGCAGATTAAATTTTAAACTTCATGTTAATACCTTCATTGCTCGTTGTGATAAACCGTTAAATGTGTTAAATGTCCTCAAGTACCTTGCGGGTACTACTTGGGGTGCCGACAGAATATCTTTATTAATGATGTATAAGTCCCTTATTAGATCAAAGCTAGATTATGGCGCACAGGTGTATGGCTCGGCATCCGATGCCACGTTGAAAAGGTTGGATGTGTTACAGAATAAATGTTTGCGGATGTGTCTTGGAGCAGTTCGGTGTACTCGTGTAGCCGGAATGGAAGTGGAGGCGAATATGCCTCCCCTCCGTATTCGCCGTGACCACCTGGCCTTGTCTTACGGAAATAGAACATTTAGGAAGAGTATTATTGGCAATGTGGCCTGTACCTTCCTACGTCAATACCACCATCTTATGTGGGAGGGTGCGTCGGCCACTTGCCGTTCGCCTCCACTTACTAACCCAGGAGCTTGATGTGGACCTCAGTGACTGTGGCAGGTTGGTGTAAAAAAATATAGCGCCTTGGGAGGCACCCGACTTTACGGTGGATGTGTCATGGCTCCCAGCACCTAAGACCAAGGCGCCGGAGGCAGAGGTCCACCACTTGTTTCGTAACATCATTGTTCGTCACTTGGGGTCCCACCAAACGTACACCGATGGCTCCAAGTCGAGTGAATGTGTGGGTGCAAGTGTGTGGTCGACTGAATGTGCCCTCAGGTATCGGTTGCCGACTCATACATCTGTATTTACCTCTGAACTTTTTGATATCGACAAAGCCATAGACTACCCAATAAATTCTAGGCATGACTCGTTTGTAATATTCTCAGATTTGAAATCAGCCCTTCAGGCAATTGCTTCTTGTACTACGGACTCTAATGAGATCCAGGGCCGCATTATTAATAAATTACATTCGCGCGACAAGTTCTTCACGCTGATCTGGGTGCTTGGTCATTGTCGTATCTACGGCAATGAGCAGGCTGACTTACTTGCAAAGTCAGCTGTAGAGCGCGAGGAGACTTGGGACATTCCTCGTGATCTACGGTCGAGTCTCTCTCTCGGAAAGAAATCAATAAATCTTCTGTGGCAAGGTCAGTGGACCAGACTAAATATTCCGACATGTAAGCCGAACCTGGGCTACTGGGTTACTGCCAGTCGTCCCAGTCGCATGGAGGAAAAAGTGTTGGCATGGCTGCATCTAAACAGCACCATTTTAACTCATTTGAAACCCTATATAGAAAGATGCTTCCCACCACAATGTGACGTCTGTGATGTAGTGTTATCCATCAGTCATATCATCCTGCACTGTCGGCGATTTGTTTGTGAACGTGATTCACTTATAAATTACTGCGGCGCAGCAGACGTCCCCTTCACCCTTTCCACCATCCTGGGTGATGGGGATATTGTTATGTGTTATGCTACGTATTTGTGAGTCGGTTTCTCGCCCTCAAATACGCAGGCTACAGTGGGTTCCTATTCTAGACCAGGTCGGTTTCTCTAGAGAGTAGGACTGGACACAAAAACAAGGCAGTAAGTATTACACACATGTATTCCAGATATCTTCCCAGGGACAATAGTACATCAGCAAATATATTACAAACTGGGTTGGTCGGGGATGGGTTAACACTTAACACAAGGTTTTACTTGACGGGAAGTCTGTCACTATACCGACTGGTAGAGGTATGGTATTATTTACCCAACACTTATGGCACATAAAATACACTTATGATTTAAGTCACAGGAATGAATTTACTACAATTTCCCAAACCCGTATAGCACTAGACGGCACTGTATATAAGTTACGTTAACACCTGTGTCATAGACACCTGTCAGCCGGAAGTCTATCTGCGGTATTCTGGCATACCCTAACTAATGTGCCCAGACTCTGGGATGGGTGGAGGTTTAATGCACGAGGGGAAGGCACGATGGAAATAATATATATTCCTTCTGTTAGCCACTGAGGTGTTTCACTCACGTGCCTGTGGGTTGGGAAGGGAGAGTTTCAATAACAAAGGAATGGCACGATCGACACAATATTATTGCTCTGTTGGTCACAATGGCATTTCGTTCACTGGGGGGGACGCAGGACTCTACTCGGGATATAAGTTAGGCCAAGGTTAGCTATTAGGCTCACCTAATCTTATGCTCTGGGTTCCTGGTTACTTAGCACGAGAATACACTGTAGGGAATCACTCGTATGGTATAAGTTAAAGCACACATATATCTGGGTCGAGAAAGCACACACATAGGTAAAGTCCACTCACTTCATTACCACTGGTAGGCCCTAGGTTGATTCCTCCGTCCGGGGGAAGGGCAGAGTGATGCGCTCCTGGACAGGGCCCCACACGTAGTCGTGGGACTAGGGGGTCGGCCCGAAGAGAGCCAGGAGACGGGCCTGTCGTCAAGTCTGGGGGAGACTCAGGGAGGCCTCGCCCACAGGTAAGTCATGCCCCGGTGTTCGGGGCAACTCCCGGGGCAACTGAGGACCCAGCGTACTGGAACCCGGGGCGGCTGGACTGCGGCAACGGCTGGAGGGCAGCTTCGCTGACAGGTTCGTCACATGGGGACCTCGGACCGGGGGAGTAGTAGACAGGGCCCGACGTCGGCTGCGGGGTCTGCGGGGGCTCTGCTTCGGCTGCTATTCACCCTGGTAGAGTTGCAGGAAACCAAGGCCTCGGGTGACGCCTTGCCACGGTTCGGAGGAGGGGTCCTCTCTGGCTGCAGGTCCTCCTGTAGGAGAGAAGCAGTCTGTGGCCTGCTCTACATCCGACCTGACGTGACTAATGGCCAACGTCGTGGTAGCACAGGGGACATCAGCTTTAATGCGGCTAGTGGCCTGCTCTGCCTCTGGCTTGACGTGACTAATGGCCGACGTCGGGGTGGCACAGGGGACATCAGCTTGAAGGCGGCTAGTGGCCGGCTCTATCTCTGGCCTGACGTGAATAGTGGCCGACGTCGTAGTGGCACAGGAGGTTGTAGCTCTGGTGCGGCTAATGGCCCGTACCGGGGATCTGGGAGGACTAGTAGCAGAGGGACGGACTGTGGCCGATCCTGCCTCGTACCCAGTACGGCTTGTGACCAGCACTGCGGCGCTACTCTAGGGGGAACGACTACAGGAGTCGGACGACTTATGGCCTGTCCTGCCCGGCCGACATGCGTCCGTGTCGCGGCCCTGTAGCGGGGATGCAACTGGGGAATGGACTGTGGCCGGTTCTGCCCTGTAACCGGTATGACTGTGGCCAATACTGCAGCGTTGCGTGGAGTTGTAAACTCCACCCCTTACCTGGCGAGTGTTTTTTTTTTTTATATGCCTATCGACCATTGGGGCCGAAGCCCCTGGTCATTAAGGCAAATATATATATGTATATATATGGACATATATATACATATATATATACAAACATATATA
>JAGKTI010039219.1:0-10054 GCA_018397915.1 Birgus latro | reverse complement strand
TTTACAGATGCTTTGAGATGCGGATAATCCAGTTTGTGGACTGATGAGAAAATAAAGGTAAAGGCGGGGGAAGATGTCAAGGGACGGTTAGCCGAGGTGCTCATCTCCATAATGTAGACCGTTTACTGTGTGTCAGGCTTCATAAAAAAATAGTGATTGGGTATTTAAAACAGACCCAAAGACCATGATCGTCAGCATTATGCCTTCTTCCACACGCATCTTCGCCTGAACAGACTTTGGCCTATACTGTATGTGGAATGCGAGAATTCAAAGCACTTCTTTTTAATGCTCCACACCTCTTTCTTACGTCTCCACATGTCTTCATTACGTTCGGTTTCTTTCCATCTTTCTATCTTCGTCTTCTTCTTCTTCTTCTTCATTTCTTTTTCTTCTTTCTTCCAAAACTATTTAGTCTGGTGTCATTCTTTCATTTCTTCAGCAATTCACTTCAAAATTAGTACAAATATGCCTTGCCGAAATACCCCCAGACATCTTTTAAAATTTTCAGCTATAGATCTTTTATCTTTTTAGGGGTCAAAGGTCAAAATGTACAAATATGCAAATTCTCGAACCGTATGCTATTTCATTCTCATTAATAATCACAAGAAATTTGCACAGAAGTATGTTAGAGAATTGTAGCTACGTGGAGACCATCTTGCCTTCTCTTGGGAGTGTTGGCAATCTTTGTTTCTATTTATTTTCCCTCTTGCTCCCTATCATTTTCTACGCCTAACATTCTATTGTCTGTGATTAATAACATTTTGACATCGAGAAACTTTGCATGAATAACACAGAAGAGGATATTCAAGTGTAAGGTACAAGTAAATCGCTGGGCCAATTGCACTACGACATCTTAGATCTATAGTCACTTAAAATACGACACAGTGAGCCGTTCTATGGTGACATGTACTTAGAGGAGCCAAAGATCTCGAGTGTGTGTTTGTGTGTGTGTGTGTGTGTGTGTGTGTGAGGGGGTAAAGGGCATGACTAATGTTTATAGTAGTCGTAGGGAGTGAAGATAAAAGCATATACGATCTTGCACAGTCACACACCCAAGTCCCATCGCCTCCCCTGGCTCTTTCTTACTGATGCCTGGATGAGACGTAGGGGATAAAGGAGAATATTACCAGCATCAGACTATCGCAATGCTCCACAGGCTGGTATGGATGATGTGGAAAAAGACTGATTCTGGGATGATTTAGTATGTGTGGTAAGTGGTGTGGGAGATGATGAGATTGTAGTTTTAGGAGGGTATTATGGTTATGTAGGTGAAGCAGCTGAAGGATATGAAGGGGTACATGAGGGATGTGCATATGGTACGAGAAATGAGGAAAGCGAAAGGATACTCGAGTTTGGAGAGGCAATGAACATGACTGTGTGCAACACGCATTTTAAGAAAAGAGAAAGAAGGTTGATTACATACGAGTCTGGGGGAAAAAGCTGCCGGATAGACTATTTCCTGGTCAGGAGGGTTGATAGGAGGTTGGTGAGGGATGTTAAAGTTATAGGGAGCGAAGAGTGTGTGCAGCAACACAAATTACTGATAAGGAGCGGGTGGTGAAGAAGAGGACCTATGCACCTAGGAGGAAAATATGGAAGTTGGAAAACCAAGCAGTAAGGAATGCCTTCTAGAGCGAGATGAGTGGAGTGGTGGCTGAGCAGGGAGCTGTTGACAGAAGTGTTAATGAACAGCACAGAGCTCTCAAGAACAATTTCCTGTGATTACTGATTGTGTGGATGTACAAGGGGCCCCCCCAAGACATAAACTGACATGGTGGTGGAATGAGGGAGAAGAAGCTGCAGTTAGGGAGAAAAGAAGGCTCTTCTGGGAATGGTAAAGAGGTGGTAGCAAAGAGGTATATTTGACTACCAATCATAGGGCTAGAAAAGAGGTACACAGGGCAAAATCTGAGTCTCAGAGCCTTTTACTGGGTAACCTAAATAGTGCTGAAAGGAAGAATATGATATTTTAGATGGAAATCAGATGGAGAGGGAAAACAGGGATATCATAGGTGGGTAGTGTGCGAAGAACGAATGAAGAAAAGGTTGTGATGAACAATGAGGATATTACAGATGCCTGAAGAGAGCATTATAACCTGTTGCTGAATGAGTTTGACTGGAACAGGAAAAGTTTGGAGTCTGTGGAACCAGTGTTTGGCCCTCGACCTTTAATTGACGGTGCTACTGTGAGCTGGGCAATAAGTAGGATGCAGGTGGGGAAGGTGGCAGGTGTGCCTGGGTTGACTGATGAAATGCTGAGGGCCTCAGGAAATAATGAGTGGGGTTAGTTACTGATTTGATAAATATGATTATATGAGTGTGTTGTCCCACATGACTGGCTGAAGAGTGTGATTGTAAATGTGTAAAGGGGGAAGGGTGACGCCCTGGAAAGAGGAAACTGTAGAGGCATAAAACTTTTGGATCAGATAATGAAGGTAATTGAGAGAGTTCTGCAAGGTATGACTAGAGAAAGAGTGAATATTGATGAGGAGTAGTTTGGTTTTGTCAGGCAAAGGACCACTGATGCCATGTTCATTGTTCAACAGCTTCAGGAAAAATGCATAGGAATGAAAAGTGTCCTGTACTTTGTTTTTGTTAATTTGGAGAGGGTTTTTGAGAGTCCCTAGGGAGGTGGTGAAATGGGAATTGAGAAAGCTTGGGTTTGGGAGTGGTTGGTTAAAGTGCTGCTGGCTATGTACGAGTATGTGTGTGCTCGCACCTGGTGAGAGTGCATGGAGATTGAGTGATGCATTTTCCATGAATAGTGTGCATCAGGAGTCAGTCTTGAGCCCCTTATTGTTCACGATGGTGCTTGAAGCCCTCTGACATGACTTCAGAAGTGGACTTCCGTGGAAGATGTTGTATGCTGATGATTTGGTGTTGATAGCAGAGAGTGAAGGGGGTCGCAGGAAAGATTTAGGAAGTGGAGAGATGGTATGGGGCACAAGGGCTTGAGAATACATGCAAATAAAACAAAGGTGATGGTATGTAGGGTTGCTGGTGATACTGTCAATGAAGAAGGAAAGTCGTCATGTGCGGTTTGCCATAAGGGCGTGAGAAGTAATTCCATCTTGTGCAGTGTTTGTGATAAGTGGATGCATAAGATATATAGTGGTATTAGAGGCTGACTGCGAGATAATGTCGATTTCATGTGTGTGATGTGTCGGGGAGAGCATGCGGAGACTGTCAGTCATCATAGGATTGTTCTTGCTGGTGAGTCTCTTGACTATGTGGAAGAGTTTTGTAAGTTGGAAGTCATGTTAAATGCAGGAGGTGGGACTGGGGTGGTTAGAGTAGAAAGTGGTTGGAGGAAGATTAGGGAGCTGTTGCCTCTCCTGACATTTAGAGGGCTCTCGCTCCATGAAAAGGGATCTCGGCATGCAGCGTGTGTTAGGAATGTAATGCTGTATGGTAGTGAGACCCGGGTAGCAAAAGAAGAGGATATTCACAGGCTCAAACATACAGAAATGACGATGATTAGATGAACGTGCAGTGCATCCTTGAGCGTGAGGCCTGGGGGGGCTAGGTTTACGATGGAAGAATTAATGGGAAGGATGGGGCCTGAATGTATTGGCGTTGTGATGAGGTGAGGTAGACTGAGATGGTTTGGGCATGTGGAGAGGATGGGGGATGACAAATGGGTGCAGAAAGTAAGAAGTGTTAACGTTGTGGGTAGAGTTGCGAGAGGCAGACCGAAAAAGACCTGGGACGAGGTTGTAGAGTGAGGCCTCATGGATAAGGGACTGAAAAGGGAGGCTGCCAGAGATCGAGCAGCATGGAAAGCCGCCATTAGGTGACCAAAGCCGACGTACGCAAGCATATTGGAGCCTTCATAAACGAAACGAAAGGAGACGATTATTACCGCACATTATCACCATTGTCATCCATAGATTATTACCATATGTAATCACCATGGACTGTCACTATAGATTATCACCATACATTATCATCCTGTCACCATACATTATCACCATACATTATCACCATACACTATCACCATAAATTATCACCATACATTATCACCATATATTATCACCCATACATTGATGACAGTATGCACCACAATTCACAACGTCACATTTAAGTGCCCACGAACCCAAAAATAAGATATTGGAGAAGCGCGGATACTTTTATATCAAACAATCACATTTTTATTCAAGCTTGTTCAAATCAGTTAAGTGGTGTATAAGATTGTTCCATTATGTAAAAAATCTATCTATCTGCCTGTTTATCTCTCTATCTATTTATCAGTCTTTCTACCTGTCTGTCTGCCTGTCTGTCTATCTAAGTCATACACAATTCAGGCTGAAGAAAGCTTATGAATATGGTTCCTGGAGAGTACGGGAAGGAAGAGAGAGAGAAGAGAGAGAGAAAGAGAGAGAGAGAGAGAGAGAGAGAGAGAGAGAGAGAGAGAGAGGGAGAGAGAGAGAGAGGAAGAAAGGAAATTGTGAAGTGCGGGAGGAGGAGGATGGGGAAGGGAGATGACAAGGGAGGAGAAGGAGGGAGAGGGGATAAGAGAAGGAGGGAGAGAGAGGATGGAAAGGGAGAGGAGGGATGGGAAGAGAGGCAGAAGGGAAGTGAAGGAAGAGGAGGATGATGAAGACTGATGGGAAGGGGGGAGATGGAGGAGGGAAGGAGGCAAAGAGGGGAGGAGGAATGGGGAGGGGAAGATGAGGGAGGGATGGAGCGACGGAAAGTGAAGGAGGGGGAGGGGGTATGGTGTGGGAGGTGAGTGATGATTGGCAATATCCAAACAGAGGATTATATGGGGCTATGCAACTAAACGAGTTATGGTGACGGCAAGTGCCAATTGAGTGCCATGGGTAGTGTTGTTGTTGTTGTTGTTGTTGTTGTGGTAATAGTAGTAGTTGTAGTACATGTAGTAGTAGTAGTAGTAGTAGTAGCCCCAGGTTCATCTGAATGCGAACTCACTGGAATGACTGTTGGCGCTGCATCTCTCCTTTTGGGGGATAGGGAGGAAGGTGAGGGACATTTACATAACCAAGCAACTCCACCGCCTGGTTATATCGTGCCACCACATGAGGGCGTCCCTCTCCAGCACCGCCAGGGAGATGCTCACGATATTAATGGCTTAAAGTGACGATAATGAGTAAAGATTTAAGATTCTGTGGGCAATGTATCCAAAGGCCTTAGACCGAATTCGTAACAGATCTGAGTCAGTTTGTATGATAAGACTGTAACTGAATATTTTAAAGAATCGTAATATCTATCTATCTACCTAACTACATGCCTACCCATCTGTCTATCTATCTATCTATTTCATACGCAAATTAAGTTGAAGAAAGTTTAAGAAAATGACTTCTGGAGAGGCTGGGAAATGATTGGGAGGGGACGAAGTGGAGGGAGAGGGGGAGGGTGGAGGAAGAAGAAAGGTAGGGGAGTAGAGGACGATTGACTGTGAAGAGCTTTGTAGCTGTGTGAGTAAAGCTAAAACTATAAATTCACTCTAGCTTGCCTGTGAAGCGTTAGAGAGCTGTGTGAAAAACTAAAAGTATAAGGAAGCAATCGCCTGCACAAATTTAGCGAATGAGTGCTTCTAAATACGTCCTCATATTCCTCTAATTACCTACAGGTATAATGAACGCGTGAAATGGACCTGTAACTGAGTGTGTGTGTGTGTGTGTGTGTGTGTGTGTGTGTGCGTGACGCAGGGGGTCCAAATTGATTCCTTGCCTTTCCTGGGTGGTTTTACGAGGACATACCCACGTCTTGGAAGCACCACCACTTCGTAGGTCCAGCATCCACACTTGTAATGGGATGGAGGACTCTCTCTGTCTCTGTCTCTGTCTCTCACTATCTCTCTCTCTCTCTGTCTCTTGCCTAAAACAACATCAAGGCAAACATAAACCAGCTTCCATTTTGATGTTTCTTTCATACACCTTTTCGTTTCAATTAAAAAATCCAGGTAAATTTTTCAAGCAGACAAACTATGTGACTTGAATTTCCTGACACTGGATGGGTGATAGTTACTATCCACTCATTTGTTGTAGTGCCACTTACAGGTGACTCAGAACCGTGAATGAGAGAGAGAGAGAGAGAGAGAGAGAGAGAGAGAGAGAGAGAGAGAGAGAGAGAGAATGATATTGTTATTTATTAATGACGTTGATAATTTTGTGTCTCCCGTCTTTTATTTTAATATAATATATCACAGCGTCCCTGCTTGCCCTGTGATCGTCTAAGATTTACATAATGTGATTCTGCTCCTTCAGTCACAAGCCCCTATTCTTTGTAGAAGGCGATAATGTTGCATCCAAAACTTAAGAACTGATTTCCTTTTCTTGCACTGAATTTTAGTTAATAAAATTCTCTGGAGTGCTGAAAAGGAAGTGTTGTAATTTAATGTATGTGTTCTCTATGTTTGCAAGGAATCATACGGTACAGTCAGAAAATAAATAAATAAATGAATTTAAGCTTGGATTGTCCACATAGAGCCAATTGACTACAAGAGGTTCGTTGAGACCTAAATTCTTCCAAGTCTCCATCTTCCCCAAGAACAACAGCCATGTCGGTCATACTTCATGTTCCTAGTTGCAGTGCTGGATGAACAGACAAGGGGGAAACAAACTGTGCCAAAAAGTTTGACCGGTCCGAGTACCCAGTTCGCAGTACTATCCTTTTATCATAATCCTATTTTTTAATTTCAACTTATACTAATTTATCCTTCCACACATCTCAACACCACTAATACTTTTCTTCCCTCTATTTATTTTGTGACACACATCAGGGCACGTATTCTCGTCGGTTAAGGAAGCTCCCTAATACCTAAGTATTTATTTTGCGTATTACACCTTGCTGTCCTCCTTTGTGTTATACAAATCTTTCTAATATCGCCAAACTCTTCATAAATAGCGCACAAAAGTATATTGACCAGCCGTATCCATAAGTAAATCGCTGAGGAGGAGGTGAAAGGGAGCCTTCTTAGACGACAGTACGCACCGGAGTCATATCGGTGCCACCCCGTGAAGGCATCCCTCTCCAATACCATGATGCAAACTAAGGAAACGCGCCTGTACTGAAGAGACAATTAAGTCTTTATCTAACCCCTCCAGTCTTCCCTAAGCCGTGTCAAGTCGCCTGGAGGACCCAAGAATAAGAGATAAACTTCAATGGGCTCCAGTTGTGACGCTCGTATCGTGTTTTTTTTCCTTGCTTCATCTCATCTCCTTGCTTCATGTCATCGCCTTGTTTCATTTCATCATCTTGCTTCATCTCATCTTGCTTCATCTCATCACCTTGCTTCATCTCAACTTGCTCCATCTCATCTTGCTTCAGCTCGTCACCTTGCTTCATTCATCACCTTGCTTCATCTCATAATCTTGCTTCATTCCTCACCTTGCTTCATCTCATCTTCCTTCATCTCATCATCTTGCTTCAGCTCATCATCTTGCGTCCTCTTATCACCTTGCTTCTTATCATCACCTTGCTTCATCTCATCACCTTGCTTCATCATCACCTTGTTTCATCATCACCTTGTTTCATCTCATCTTGCTGTAGCTCATCATCTTTCTTCATCTCATCATCTTGCTTCAGCTCATCTTGCTTCAACTCATCACCTTGCATCATTTCATCACGTTACTGCATCTCATCACCTTGATTCAACTCATAACTTGGCTTTTCATACGTGTGTACTTTTCTTTCGTTTCTGGCTCATTGGAGGAGTTGAATTCTCGCTTCACTAGTTCGAAGCTGTATCTGAACTGAATGATACTAGCATCTCTGAATCTCGCTTAACATGCCTATACTGCTTTTACTCTTGCCCTAACATTGCCATCTCTCTCCATCTTTAATGCTGAGTTAAGTAAATGAACGCTCGAACACAGTGCTAGTCATGAATAAGTGCCATGGAAAGGATGTAGAGCCATAGGATTGTCTTTTTCTACCACAGAGCTACGTGAAATAAGCTGGAAGAGGACGAAAATCTCTACCAGGCTAGGGTAAAAATTGTTCAGAATCAAGCGGGAAGAGGAAAGCTTAGAATTAATGCCTACCGACTGCACGAGAGTCGACGAAGCAGACAAATTTCACCAAGTCACAGTCTTCCCTTAAAATAAAACACAACAGTCAAATTTACATCCAGTTCCTTAAATGTACTGCTGGCCGATCAAGGACATAGCGGTAACTAACATTGTCCAGGAGTCCGACCGGCCCGGGAATCGAACACAAGCGGTCTGGAAGGGCTTTAACTTTGCTTCATTAGCTCGAAACTTTGTCCGAACCAAATTACATCGTGCTAAACTAAGCGGTAATAATTAGCGAGTTAGAAAGTCTGTGAATTTCCTCGATAAAATCCAGACCCGTGTGTTATGTGGCTCTGTAAACATCGTAGCATCTCATCCTTAGCGATTTATTCAGCATGTTGAACCTCAGTATTCTCTCGTACATTACTGACACAAACTACGTAGATAATGAAACGATATAAAAGGCGTACAAGAGAAGGTCCAGGAAAAATATGCAAAATAAATCGCTAAAGAAGAGGTGCTACAAAGCCTCCTATACCACCCACAATACAACCTTCATTTAACAACGGCGAGCATGGATAAGTCAGCGAGGCGACTTGAGAGAGAGAGAGAGAGAGAGAGAGAGAGAGAGAGAGAGAGAGAGAGAGAGAGAGAGAGAGAGAGAGAGAGAGAGAGGGGGGGGGGGGAGAAGCGGGGGAGAGGGGGGAGGATAGAGAGGCGAGGCAGGCAAATGGGTGAGGAAGAGAGGAAGGAATTGGGGGAGCAGAAAAGAGAGGGAAGAGAAGGAATAGGGTAGTAAAAAGAGAAGAGAGAAGGGAGCGGGGGAGGGTAAAAGAGGAGGAATGGAGAAGGAATAGAGGAAGTGAAGGGTGAAGAGGAAGATGACAGGAAATGAGGGATAAAGAGGAGGGAGAGAGGAAAAGAGGGGTGAGCTGGGAAGAAGAAAAGAAGGAAAGAAGGGTGAGCTGAGAAGTTGAAGAGAGGGAAAGAAGAGTGAGCTGGGAGAAGGAAGAGAAATTAAAAAGGGTGAGCTGGGAAGAGGAAGAAAGGAAAACAAGAGTAAGCTGAGAAGAGGGTGGCAATAGAGGCCTGTGATGATTGCCAATATCCTTATACGGGATTATATGACACTGTATATCGTTACTGGTCGCCATGGTAAGGCCTACGGTTGAAGTGTAGCAGCACCATTGGAGTTTCAGCCTCTCTCTCTCTCTCGTTTCGTACCTCCCACACTCCTCCATATTTCTCACACCCTTTTCCATCCGTGCATTCTCCTCTTTTTTCTGTCTCTAGCTGTATTTTCCAGCATATTCTTTCCTTTCCTTCTCTGTTTTCCTCTCCCTTGCATTTTCTTAGATTTTGCTCTTTTCAACTTGTCACCTTTTCATGCGTTTCATTACCATCGATTCGTTTTCCTTCCCCCTTTTCCTTTCCCTGTCTGTCCTAAGATTAATTAAGTTGTCTGTAGGTTGGAAGAAACGACCAAAAATTAGATAATCAGATTCCTGGGGATTATATTAACACCGAATCCTCTCTGCGATCGCTAGGTATGTGTGGTCTGTGTAACACTTGCAATGAATCGCTGTCCAGGCTGATTGATCAAAGGGACTGATTGGGCTACCTCACTCTGCTGCATCTCCCACTCTCTCTCACTCTCTCTCTCACATATCTATATAACACGTGTATTTAATTTAGTCTAAATCAGGAAAGGTCAGGTGGAATGGCGGAAGACAGATAGAGAGAGAGGGAAAAAGGAAAGAGTTGAGGAGAAAGAAGGAACGAGAGAAGAATTCAAGAGTAAGAGGAAATAAGAGAAATGACAGTGTAATGAAAGAACCATAAACCAGCTGACACACACACACACACACACACACACACACACACACACACACACACATACACACACACACGCACACAAACACACACACACACCTTATAACCAGTATGCCGTGTTGTGTGTGTTGCTGGAGACACTGGGGTTATTAAGCACTTGGTGTGTTTGTGTGTGTGTGTGTGTGTGTGTGTGTGTGTGTGTGTGTGTGTGTGTGTGTGTGTGTGTGTGTGTGTGTGTGTGT
>JAGKTI010039217.1:0-10597 GCA_018397915.1 Birgus latro | reverse complement strand
ATATATATATATACACATTTTGTACCTCGATCAGACTCGCAAGCTCATCAAAAATTCGTGCTTGGATTTCCATGCTTCGATCATTCAGGCTGGGTTGCGAGCACAAGTTGATGCTCATCTGTTCATTTGTCAAGCCGCCTAACGGCCACTTGGTGAAGCTTGCCCTTATTCAAACGTTTGCCCTCATTCAAATGTTCGATTGTGATGACAGAGGTAGTGAAAGCATCAACAGCAGTGGCCATGGTGATTGAGACAAGAACAAGGAAGCAAGTGTTCACTCAAGCAGGGTTGGGGCAAGTGCGAGGGTGGCAGTGGTTGCTGGCAACAGTGGCTCGGTACCGAGACAATTTGCCCTCAAGTCAATTCACCGTCAAAACATGGATGATTCCCTGTCAGGATAATTCGCACCCTGGACGATTCCCCGTCGTTCTGTAAATATACTTACTGTATTATTAATTATTCAGTACTTTAATACTGAACTGTATTTGAATTATATTCTAGCGTCACCCATAGCTGTCTTCATTAATGATGGAGAATTGTCTTGTTACTGTTGTGACAGCGAATTGACTTGATGGGGAATTGTCCCGAAACCAGTGACTCATGTCTCGGAACCAACACTGTACCAGACAAGCTTCATTCTTTTTTATATTTAGAGCAGCCTGTATTCCTTGCTTTTATTGCTAATAGTAAGTAAATGTATACTAAATATTAGCAAATATATGGTTATGTTATGATTTTGGGTGGCTATAAGTGTATATGTAAAAGTTGATGTAGGTTTGTCGGTGACATGCCAGTCCCATTTATTTATTTTCCATAAGTTTATCAGTTCCAACTTCGATAAATCAAATTTCGATCTTTTTTTTGGGCCCAAAACCGATCGAAGATCGAGAGCCTTCTGTGTATACGTATATACAGTATATATATCTGTATCTCTCCATCTGTCTGTCTATATACTGTATGTATCTATATCTGTCTGTCTTCCTACATATATGATGAAGATGAGGATGATGATGATGAGGATAACTTTCACCCCCAGCTTCCTGTGCGGGTTACTGTGTGGCCACATACATCCTTGGCATCTGTGACCGCCACAATGACAACATTATGCTCAAAACATCTGGCCACCTCTTCCATATAGACTTTGGAAAGTTCCTTGGGGATGCTCAGAAGTTCGGGAGCTTCAAGAGGGATCGTACACCATTTGTACTTACTTCGGACATGGCGTATGTAATCAACGGAGGGGAGAAGCCTTCCGATAAATTCCAGGGATTTGTGGATCTTTGTTGCCGAGCATTTAACATCATCAGACGCAATGGGCAACTCATTCTTTATCTTTTTGCTTTGGTAAGTACATTTGAGCTGGGGGGAGGACAGCCTGATGGCAGAGGACAGGGTTTCATAGAGATAATTTGTTTGTGGCCTTCCAGTCTAGGATTAATGTGTCTTGCTATAGACATATAAGAGTTGGAAAAGCAAAAATGTAGCTGATTATAAGTTGGGATGATAACTTTCTTTCCACGGCACAGATGGCATCTTCAGGGATTCCCGGAGTGACATGGGATGCAGTGACCTATGTAGAGAGGGCACTGCTGCAAGACAGAACCAACGCTGAGGCCGGTGCAATGTTTTCACGTATGATACAGGAATCCCTCAAGTCTTGGTTTACGCAGGTGAGTTTTTTTTTCTTTTTTTTTCTTTTTTTTTAACTGTGTGAGTTGGAGCCAGGATTCAGAGGCTTAGATGACTGTGTGTGTGTGTATGTGTATGTGTGTGTATGCGTGTATGTTTATGCATGCATGCATGCACTTGTGTGTGCAATTTGGTATATGTAGAGAGGACAGTGGTGCAGGATAGGACCAACACTGAGGCTGGCTCAGTGTTCTCACACGTGATGCAGGTATCACCCAAGTCTTGGTTCACACAGGTAAGAAATCATTAACTGTAGTGAGAGTGAGGTGCTGGAGAGGGATGCCATTACGTAGGGCCACCAATATAACTAGGCATCTCCACCGCCTGGCTACTCGAATGTAACGCAGCTTCTTCATTATCCCTGAAAGTAATGTGGTGGGCACGCAGGATAAGGGAACGTCAGCCTGTAGTCGTTGGATTCATGCCCAGGTGAAAGTTGGCATTATATAGTCATTAGTACTGTATAGTGTACAGGATGTAGTGTCTGATGGAGATGTACACAGTTTCTCACAAGGAATGTCACTTCACATAATGCCTATACACAATCATGTTGTCCTAGACCTTCAAGAATCCTTAACATCCTCGTAGTCCAGACAAACCAACAATTTCATGACGTATTCAAACATGTGGAGGTCCACGTGAACAGGATATCTTTCAGACACTACTACCTCTATCCATTTCTCCTTTCTCTGAAATCTCCATTCTAGGAGATTTCAATGTTCACCACCATCTTTGGCTCTCCTCTCCTTTCACTAATCCACCTGGTGAACAAGCCTACATCTTTTCTATCCTTAATGACCTAGAGCAGCTTGTACGGCACCCTACCCATGTCCCTGACCACCTTGGAGAGAGTTCCAACATACTTGACCTTTTCCTAACAACTAATCCTTCTGCTTACACTGTTAATCTTTTCTCTCCATTGGGCTCCTCCGATCATAACCTTATTACCTTAACCTGTCCTATCGCTCCAGTACAGCCTGTGGACCCTCCAAAGAAACGCTGCCTGTGGCACTTTGGAGCTGCAGATTGGGAGGCCCTCAGGCAGTACTTCTTTGATTTTCCTTGGAATGATTATTGCTTCCATGGCTGGAAGCCATCTGAGTGTGCCTTGCGCATTACGGAGGTTATTCTCTCGGGCATGGAAGCATACATTCCTTTCTCATATCCTCTGACTAATGCGAGGAAGCCTTGGTTTAATCACGCTTGTTCTAATGCTGTCCGCAACAAAGAAGGGGCCTTTAAAAGGTACCGGAGCCAATCCACCCCTGAATCACATCTTTTTTATATTTCTGCCCGGAATCTTCCTAAGTCTATTCTTCGCTCTGCTAAAAATAATTTCATCTGTACTAAATGTTCCCAACTCTCCAACTCGAATTCTTCTCGCTCCTTTTGGCACCTTGCCAAAAACCTTTCTAACAACTTTACCTCATCATCCTTCCCTCCTCTTTTGTACTCTGATGGCTCTGTAGCTATTTCTTTTACTGATAAAGCAGATCTCTTTGCTCAGACTATCTCCTCCAATTCTACCTTGGATGATTCCGGTGCTGTTCTTCCATCACTTCCCCCCTCAGACTTCCTCATGACTGACATTAAAATTTCTTCAGTTGATGTATTTTCTGCCATCACTGGCCTCAGTATTAACAAGGCATATGGGCCTGATGGAGTCCCTCCTGTTGTCCTCAAAAACTGTGCTTCTGTGCTTACACCCTGCCTAGGTAAACTCTTTCGCCTTTGTCTCTCAACTTGTACCTTTCCTTCTTGCTGGAAGTTTGCTCTCATTCAGCCAGTCCCAAAGAAGGGTGACCATTCCCAACCCTCTAACTATCGTCCAATTGCTTTAACATCCTGTGTATCAAAAGTTTTCGAATCAGTTCTTAACAGAAAAATTTTAAAGCATCTTTCCTGTCACAACCTTCTTTCTTATCGTCAGTATGGGATCCATCAGGGACGCTCCACTGGTGATCTTCTCACCTACCTTTCAGACTCCTGGTCATCCTCCTTTTGGGACTTTGGCGAAAGCTTTGCCATTGCACTTGACATCTCAAAGGCTTTCGATCGAGTCTGGCATAAATCTTTGATTTCCAAACTGCCCTCCTTCGGTTTCTATCCTTCTATCTGTGCCTTCATCTCTAGCTTCCTTTCTGGTCGTTCTATAGCTGCTGTTGTAGACGGCCATCGTTCTTCTCCTAGACCTATCAACAGTGGTGTTCCTCAGGACTCTGTCCTATCACCAACTCTCTTCCTTTTATTCATCAATGACCTAAGCTGTACATCTAACCCTATCCATTCATATGCTGATGATTCCACCCATCACCTTTCCATTCGATTTCCGCAACGTCCATCTCAGCAGTTACTTCAGCAACCAAGGGATGAGGCTATGGCACACCTAATGTCTGACTTGGCTTGTATCTCTTATTGGGGTAAAAATAATCTTGTTATTTTTATTGCATCAAAAACTCAGTTCTTACACTTATCAACCCGACAAAATCTTCCTCAGGATTACCCACAAATGTTTAATAATGTCCAGCTCAGTCCTTCATCATCCTTGAACATGCTTGGGGTTTCATTCTCTCGGGATTTGTCATGGAAAGAACATATTACATCTCTTGTGAAATCTGCTTCCAAGAGATTAGGTGTGCTAAGCGGACTCCGAACTTTCTTTACCCCTGCACAGTTGTTGACCTTGTACACGGGTTTTATTCGCCCGTGTATGGAGTACAACTCTTATGTGTGGGGAGGGTCCCCACATGCAGCTCTTCTCAGTAGGGTGGAGTCAAAGGCTTTTCATCTTATTAACTCTCCTCCTCTTATTGATTCCCTTTAACCTTTGTCTCTTCGCCACACTGTTGCTTCTTTATCTCTCTTCTGTCGCTACTTCAATGGTCACTGTTCCTCTGAACTCTCTGCTTGCATCCCTCCACTTCTAGGACGGGCACGTAGTACCCGTCTAGCAACAAACTCTCATCCCTTTTCTGTCCAGCTCTCTAAAGCAAGAGTTAACCGTTACTCCCAGTCCTTCGTTTATGCAACTGGTCAACTCTGGAACTGTCTCCCTCTGTCTGTATTCCCTACTTCCTATGATCTCCAGTCTTTCAAATGCAGTGTGTCCAGGCATCTCAAAATGAATGGATCATGAATTTGACTCTCTTTTGTATTGTTTTTACTTTTTCTTGGAAGGAACAGTATGCGGGCCCTGGCCTTTGGTTCTTTCTTCCTTGCATTAAAAAAAAAAAAAAACTCTCCAACCAGTATATAATGTTGAAGAGATTCCCTTCAGTTCAGAAAAAGGGAGAGAGGGCTGGCGAGAAGGCCCGACACCAGGATCATTAGGAGACTTTTGGCTGTCAAGCTAAGTTCACTGTAAATCACTGTTCAATATAACTGTACAATAAAACTCCGTAACCCAAGAGTGCTGTAACTCACCTCATTGATACGACATTTCACAACTTTATTCTGGCTGTGCTTAATGATCCATAATCGACTTCTCTATCTCCCTCGAAGTACCTTCAACCACGGTATTGAGATGAACATGTTAAAGCATCTGAGTGAGATTTGTTTATAAAAAAAGGCTCCAACATGCTTGCATGCATTAGCCTCAGTCACCTACGTCATCTAATCATGCTGCTCGATCTCTAGCAGCCTGTCTATTCAGTCCCTTATCTCTGAGGTCGCACTCCATAACCTTGCTATCTTCAGTCTGCCCCTCACAACTCTGAACATTCATTCCTCACACTCTGCACACCTAATTGCCATACTTCATCCTCTGATCCTATTTCACTCCATCTCTTTGGTGGGAATTAGGCTGAGATAACGGTGTAATGATAAAGTTACAGTCATCATTTCTCCTGCAGGTAAACTTCTTCATACACAACTTGGCACAAATGCGGTTCACCGGAGACAACTCGGACGACCTCCTCCTCTCCTTCATACCCAAGACATTCACGTAAGTTGCTCTTTTGGTCATGTTTGTGTTTAAGATCACATCATAATCACATAAGTTGTCGTTACAGTATGCTTTTACGCTCTTGTCCCAGATTTTTTTTTTCCCCCCCCAGCTTATTTTACATAGCTCAGTGGCAGAATTAGAAAATACTGTGGCTCTACATCTTTTCTATAGCATTTCCTCATGACTATAGAGTAAGACCTCACTATAACGGACTAATTGGGGCCCAAGCCAGTCCGAAAAATGCGAAATTCCAATAAAAGCAACATCCAGACTTACCCCTGCTAATCTGGACTATTTCCGATATATCAGACATTAGTCCGGATTGCATCAGTGGTTTTCACCACCATTGCAGTATTGTACTGTGTTATACCTTCACTACATTAATCAAATGGTATAATAATACTGTACTGTGCACTGAAAAACATGTCTTTTACTTGTCTTATTGTGGTGAACATAGCTGAAGTTGTCAGGCAGTCCGGACTGCTTTCTGGCTTTATCGGACTTTTTCCGATATATAGGAGTTTAGTCCGGTAGCTCCTCGAGTCCGATAAAAGCGAATTCCAGTCTATTGAAGTCCGTTATATTGAGGTTTTACTGTAGTTCTTTTACCTTAACTTAGCCCAGATTTTTTCCCTTTGCAGCTTAATTATTGTAGTTCCATGGCACTGTAAAACAAAACTATGACTTGACATCCTTTCTATAAAATATCTTTATTTGCTGCATTATATTTTCATGTTCATCTTGTGTTACAGCTCAGCATTCAAGGTGGAGAGATGGCAGTTTTACACTAAGTCAGAATAAAATTAATATATCTTGTTGTGATTATAGTGTCTTCACTGGATAGGGCCTGTAAGGGTTTCTATCTTAGGGGCAGTTGTGATTTATGATCCACATAATACTGCTCAGGGACAAGCAAGGCTGGTCACCCATGCCCAAAATGCTGGGACTGAGTAGCCCGTCTCTGGGCCTCAGCACTCTTGATGGGGCAAACTAGAGTAGATGATGTAGTAGTAGTGGTAGTTTATTCTATCTATATATCTGTCTATTGCCAGACGCCATAATCCCGTAAAGGGTGGCCATTTGACTCTGAGTTATTTGTTTTATGGGGAGGGGCACTAACCCTCCACCAACCCACTTGTTGACACGTAGGGTGCACGTATGGTTTGGTTATATGGTTACCACCCAGCGTTGTAAATGGTTTCTTGGTTTACAGGAAACCATTTGGCTTGTCACTCAGTGTAAAGCCACTTGTAATTTCAGTAGTTAACTGTATTAACCCCTACAAAGCGGGGTTGTCGGAGGTTTTCCGTTCAATTCCCTCTGGGGTATTCGCGCTCAGACTGACTTTTTAAAAATATTTGCCAAAAATCAGTTATTAGTCCTAGAATATTATAATTACATATGCATATGGCACATACCTTCAGCTTTCTCCTGGGATGTTTTTTTTAGCACTCGTCGACTACCGTAGGACTTGTGGAGACTTCTGAAGTTGGGTAACTAAGTCTCCACTTTACACTTCCCGACATCCCCTAATCTGAATACCACTGCCAGATATTATCACTAGAAACACTATTCAGTGATTTCCAAGTAGTTTGCAATCCATACTAAAAAAAAAAACAGTGAAAGCAATGTAAAATACGAGCGCATATGAGCCTCCCACTCCCACTAATCGCCGCTTGTGTTCTGTCATTTCTTACTCATATACACACTCACACTTTATTATTTCTAGTACTTTATTGCACTTGTATATGTCTACAGTCCTTTACCGCTTCCCGCACGATGTTTAGTATGGGTAGAGGTCACAGGGCATTTTATAATAGGTGCAAAAAGCGGCAGAAATGGATGGGCGTCATATCACCGAGAAGGACGAGAGCAAACTGGCTGTAACTCGGTAGCAGAGTTGAAAATGTAAGCTGCTAATGTATATGCTAAGAAATAAGACGTAGGAAATCTAGACTATCTATCTATTGCCAGACGTCTCAATCCCGAACGGGGTGGCCACAAACAAATCGCCTCCATGTCACTCTGTCCCCTGCCATTTCACTACCACGCTCCCAACTCACACCCCCCTCTCTCATATACCTCTCCACTCCATCCCTCCATCTCATCCTCGGCCTCCCCCTCCCTCTCGCCCCCTCCACCTCACTCACATACACTCTCCTCGTCAGTCTTTCACTCTCCATCCTCCCCACATGCCCAAACCACCTTAACGTGTTTCTCCTAACGCTTCCCATCACGTCCTCAAGCACACCACAACGCTCCTTCACTTCCTCATTTGTTAGTCTGTCTCTCCATGTGACTTCACATGCTCCTCTCAAATAACTCATTTCCACTGCTCTCACTCTTGACTTCTGTCCTTCCAACAGGGTCCAAGCTTCACTTCCATATGTCAGAGTTGGTATCACAATACTGTCATGTAACAACTTTTTCACTTCCATGCTCACCTCCCTGTTTCTTATCACTGCTTTCAACGAACCAGCAACCTTCCTTCCCTGCTGTACCCTTTCGAGCACTTCACCCTCCAGACTACCATCCTTACTCATCACACTGCCCAAGTACTTAAATTCACTCACATTCTCCATTTCCTTCCCATCCAATCTCACTGTACACTCACTGGCTTCACTTCTCTCGAAGACCATCACTTTACTCTTCCCTACATTCACCTTTAGATTCCGTTTCTTACACACTCTCCCAAACTCATCTACCAAGCCTTGCAGCTCCCCTTCGTCTTCACTCAACAACACAGTATCATCTGCAAACAACAGTACAGGGAGTTTCCACGCACTGCCCTCTCTCACTAGGGCCGGTCCAACATCCACTGCCCGACCTTGTATCTCTTTTATAACCCCATCCATATACAGATTGAACAACCATGGAGACATGACACATCCTTGTTTCAATCCAACCTTCAAATGGAAAGATTCACTCAGTTTGCCATCCACACGCACTGCAGCCTTAGCACCCTCATACATACTCTTAACTGCCTTCAACAACTTCCCATCCACTCCATATATTCTTAATACCTTCCACAAACCTTGTCTATCCACCCTGTCATATGCTTTCTCCAGATCCATGAAGGCTGCATACAACTTCTTGCCCTTCTCTAGAAACTTTTCCACTACGGATCTAAGAATGAATATCTGGTCTACACAACCTCTTCCCTTCCTAAAACCTCCTTGTTCTTCTCCAACTAATTCCTCAGTAATTTCCCTAACTCTGTCAATAAGTATCCTACCATATATTTTTCCTATTACACTGAGAAGGCAAATGCCCCTATGATTACCACACACTGCTTTTTCCCCTTTTCCTTTGTACAGAGGAATAATTATACCTGACTTCCAATCCTCCGGGACTCTACCCTCCTCCCAAGCCAATCTGCACACCTTCCACATCCATTCTATTACTATCTCTCCCCCATGCTTCAGCATTTCACCACACACTCCATCAATTCCTGGGGCTTTCCCCATTTTAACTTTCATTGCTTCCACCACTTCCATCCTGGTGATTTCTTCCTCTCTTCTCACAACCCTCCTTCTCCCTGCCATTCCCCAGCCACTTATACTTGCATTACTTTCATTCTCTATGTTCAACAGTTCATTAAAGTGTTCTCTCCATCTGTTTACTTTTTCTCCCTTCTCCACTAGTAATCTACCATTTTTATCTTTCACACCCCCACTGACTTCGTTGGCACCCTGTCTAGCTCTCTTTACCTCCTTCCAGAACATTTTCTTACATTCCCTCCACTTTGCACTCAAATTCCTTCCAAATTCCTCATCCACTCTCTTCTTACTCTCTCTTACTAATCTTTTCACCTCTCTCCTCCTCATTACATATAACTCTCTCGTCCGTCTCTCAGCTTCTTCGTTGCCCCTGTTTCTCATCCACTCATTATATGCTTTCTTCTTTTGTGACACAGCCTCTCTCACCTCTTCGGTCCACCATGCTGTTCTCTGAACCCCCTTTCGTCTCCTCTTCACCCGACACACCACCTCACATGCTGCACAGATTTCTTCTGTGAATACCTTGCACACACCCTCTACGTCCCCCATCTGCTCCAATCTATATTTACCCAATCGTTCCTCCACTTCCCTTCTATATTCGGCCTTTATTCCATCCTCTTGTAACTTTTCTACCCTCGTTGTAACAAATACTTCCTCCTGTCTTTCCCTTCTTCTCTTCCTCCATCTTGTTTGGATTCTGATTCTGGCCACCACCAAGTGGTGGTCAGAAAGTCCACTCCCCCAACCTCTATATACTCTTGCATCCATTATACATCTTCTCATCCTTTCATCCACACACACATAGTCAATCTAGACAATGCATATAAATTAGGTACTTCCAGGTGAATATAAATATCACTCAGGCTTCTCCCTTCCTTTCTTATATACATTTATATTACGAGAGTAGCTCATATGGCATATTTCACGGGAAAAAAAAAGCAGGGGAAATTAGCGAACGAATGCAGGTTGGATGTTGCTAAGTGATAATTAGCCAATTCCAGGTGTATGGCACTATCAATTACCTTATTTTATATATATATACAGTAATCCCTCCAATATCCGGCGTAATAGAGCCAAAGGCATGTCCGGATATTGGTTTTGTCCGGATATTGGTCCTGAAGCTCCAGCACTGGTTTTTCATGACCCTAACCTAACCTAACCTAAATCAGAAAACTACCTTCCTACCTCCCTAGTGGACATGTATAGCACTTATTTAGGTCCCTTTTCACATAAATAATGCATACATAGCATGAATTTATTGAATTTTAACCAAAAAATGATGATTTAGGGGTGAGTGAGTCATAGGAGCTCAGAACTTGCCAGCATAGTATAAGTTAGTATCAGACATGGAAATCATCTTTTCTCACATTTTATGCACTAAATTATTGGATACAAAGCATCAAATACAGTAAATGATGTTAATTGCTACCAGAAAAATGGTTAGGTTAGGTTAAGTTAGGTT
>JAGKTI010039213.1:0-10598 GCA_018397915.1 Birgus latro | reverse complement strand
GTGCTCATTTTATTACTTTCGTGTTTGTTTCTCTCTCTTTTGTTCTTGTGTTGCCTCAATATGTTAAGGGGCGGGTATATTCCTTAGTGGCAATGGTTAGTTAGTTAGTTAAAAGATTTCCTCCACCTATAGTGAACGCCGGGCCATACATTAGCCCAGTCAGTGGGGTGCTGGCATATTGAAATAATAGAAAGGGGGAAGTCAGGGCCTGGGGAATGCCCAGCACACACGCCCTGCCTTCTGCTGGCTTTGTGGTGTGTGTGTGGCAATGCTGCAACGTAAATCTCTATATGGCTTGACAACTGGACACTCAATGCATTGTGTTCTCCATTCTCTCCACCTAATCTACAGTTTATCACATCATTCCTGGCTTATTTCCCAGTGATATCTAGACTGCATTCTGATTCTACACCATATAGGTTAATCAAGTGCTTTATCCTGTGATCATATCGTATCATATCGTTTATGAAGGCTCCAACAAGCTTGTATGCGTCGGCCTTGGTCACATAGTGGCTCTCCACTCTGCTCGATCTCTGGCCGCCTCCCTATTCAGTCCCTTATCCCTGAGGTCACAACCTGCGACCTCGTCTCAGGTCCTTTTCAGTGTGCCTCTCGCAACCCTACCCCCGACGCTCACACTTGTTAGATCCATAATAGGCTATGACTGTTTCCTGTGTGCTGCTTATCATTAGTAGATGTTCCCTGTACTGTGTTCTTACCTGACTGTATCTTTACAAGAATGAATCAAGCTCGTACTGTCCCGTGTATTAAACCATTTTTATCATACATATCCTTAAATTTTGAATAGTTTTGGCACATACCATTTTGCTTGTTAGTGCATTCCACTGATCAATTGCCCTATTTGGGAAACTGAATTTTCTTACGTCTTTATCTCCTCTCTTTTTGTAGTTTTTTTTTTTTTCAGTGCCCTCTTGCTGAAGCTTCCCAATAGGTTAAATATTCATTTATGTCTATTACCTCTTCCCCAGAGATATACGAGTAGCATAATCATGTCTCCTCTTTTCTTTCTCTCCAGTAGTGTTGGCAGATTCAGTTTTTCTAGTCTTTCCTCATAGCTTAGAGATTCCTCAAGCTTGGTACCCATCTTGTAGCAGCCCTTTGAACTTTTTCCGTCTTATCTGTGAGTTTCTTGAGATGGGGTTCCAGACTACTGATGCATATTCCAGGGTTGGTCTGATGAATGATGTTCTTATCTTTCTCAGCATGTCTTCATTTACGTATGTGAATGCTATTCTCATATTTGCAAGCAGTGTATACATGTTCCGTACCTTCTCACTGGTATGGTCAGTCGGAGACAGTCTTATTGATAATAACACCTAGGTCCTTCCCTCTTTCTGATATGTGTAGAGTTTTACTTCTTAGCTTATAATCCCAATCTGGGCTTTTCCCACTTTTACCAAACTTGATTACATGACACTTGTCCACACTGAATTCCATTTGCCATTTATTACTCCATTCATGAAGTTTATTTAATTCTTCTTGTAGTTCTTTACGAGAGAGAGAGAGAGAGAGAGAGAGAGAGAGAGAGAGAGAGAGAGAGAGAGAGAGAGAGAGAGAGTTAAAATATTTCGATTAGCAGACTAGAACAGCGGTCTCCATGTTTAGGGATTTACGGGATTCGTTCACTCAAAATTCTACCAGCTTTTACTGCTCTCGATCAGCTCTGCTTTTTTTTTTAAGGTTGTCGGTCTACTCTGCTTTGGGGACTATTGATCTACGGTGGAGTCGATCAACAGCCGCAAAAGGAATACGTACAGCAGACAGCGCCAAGAGGAGTGTGACAGCAGCCGCAAAAGGAGTACGGTGGAGGAGACTGACAGCACCTAAAGGAGTATAGTAGAGTAGGGTGGCATTCACAAAAGGAGTGTGTTAGATTACTCTGGGCGCTGCAAGGGGAGCAGAGTAGATCGGTACCCCCAAAAGGAGTACGGTAGAGTAGATAGATCTCTGCAAGAGTTGGGAAAACTCCTTTTGCAACTATCAGTCTACTTTACTTTAACTTACTCTTTTTGCAGCTGCCAGTCTAACCTATCGTACTCCTCTTCAGTCTACTCTACCTTACTCTTGATCAATCACCTCTGCCATACTGTTTCTCAGTCCACTCTGCCGCACTGTCAGCTGTACCCTACTCCCAATCAATCTACTGTACCGTACTCTCTATGCGGATGGTGATCGTCATCTGTTCACCAAAATATAAACAAGGGCAGCGCGCACATGAATCTTGTTGACACTTAATTGCTCCCACAGAATCAAACTTAGAAGGTAAGTATACGGGTGAGCGGCTGTGTATGTAGTTGTTTTGTGTTTATGGGGGTAAATAAGAGAAATTCATGGTGGCAGTAGTGGGTGGTTAATGTGTTTTGAGCGTCCCAGGTCCCGCTACCTTCACTGACAAATTACTGACTAGGTAAATTTTTGTTGTGTTCAAAGCACCCGTTCAGCAGGCATTGAGATGATCAATATATTTATAGTTAGTGGGATCCATCAAGTCAGTGTGAAGTGTTTGTAGGTAATTTGTTAAGGGCTAGTTTACCGACTGCACACTTTTGAAGTTGTAATGGCACGATGTGCAGCGTAACTCAACAAGATGTGAGAAAAGATATACGTGTAAGTCGTAGCAGTGGTAGTACATCAGACTGAATGGCCTGAAGTAAGCTTTTAATAGGGTTACTTAAGCCTCACCTGTTTATCTTCAGAGGCTAATAATTCCAGCCTGTGTGCAAATAACGTGTGAACTCAGCTGCACCCGTATTAATCTTTAGTTGCTACATTTCATCTTTTGACAGTAGGGTGGGTAAGAAGAGTAATGCAAAGAAAAGTGGTGGCTGAGGTGGTGGGGTGATCAGGTTGCTGCCTCATGCGCATACACAGCTCTCGGCACTTGTGGATGACGTCTTCAAATGTGAGTGTACAAGCCCAGAGATCCATGCTAGTAGAGTACACTTTCGTAATACAGTAGTACAGTAAGTCCTAGTTATAAACGACTCCTTTTTTTTTTTTTTTTCAAGAAATCTACATTCATTACAGAAAAATTACCATTAAAGTTCATTGTTACATGTAGCTACAGCTGATTTGCCAGTTTGCCCCAGTTTACATCAGCCCATTGTATGGAAAAAAAAACTGGAATATTTGGTACTGTATTTTATTAGTATACATCCATGACTTAATGATTGCCCATATATGATTTTTTGTGCAAGTACATTTAACCCACCTTTTATTCTTGGTGACTGTTTTGTTTTCTGAACGAGCTACTGTAGGTCTATCTGTCTATTGCCAGATGCCCTAATCCCGTAAGGGGTGGCCACAAACAAATCGCCTCCATGTCGCTCTGTCCCCCACCATTTCACTGCCCTGCTCCAGCTCACACCCCCCTCTCTCATATACCTGTGCACTCCATCCCTCCATCTCATCCTTGGCCTTCTCCTCCCTCCCCCCCCTCCACCTCACTCACATAGCTACACTCTCCTCATCAGTCTCTCACTCTCCATCCTCTACACATGGCCAAACCACCTTAATGTGTTTCTCCTAATGCTTCATATCACATCCACATCCACACCACAACGTTCCTTCACTTCCTCATTTGTCAGTCTGTCTCTCCATGTGACTCCACATTCTCCTCACAAATAACTCATTCCACTGCTTTCACTCTTGACTTCTTTCCCTTCAACAGGGTCCAAGCTTCACTTCCACATGTTAGAGTTGGTATCACAATACTGTCATGTAGCAGCTTTTTGACTTCTGTGCTCACTTCCCTGTTTCTTATCACTGCTTTCAAGGAACCAGCAACCTTTCTTCCCTGCTGCACCCTTTCAAGCACTTCACCCCCTAAACTTCCATTCTTACTCCATCACACTACCCAGTTACTTAAATGCACTCACACTCTCCATATGATGATAATGATGATGCAAAATAAAGAGTTATTACTCTCTAGGAGTTGCTGTGTCAGTAGCGGCACTTGATTTTTAAATTTAGACGTTCGCATGTGATGGGTATACCTGTCAATATCATAGAGTATCATCATTGTCATCCAGATTTCTTTTCCATCTTAAGGAAGGCAGTGTCCAGAAAGCAAGGAAAGAGAAAGCACAGTAAGGAAAGAGAAAGCACAGTAGAGGGAGAACAAACAACAGCGTATCCAATGAAATTGGCCAGACACCCATTCATTCATTATTATTTATAGCTGCTTTTCACGTGACGGCGGATATAGTCAGCGTGTCAACTGACAAGTTAAAAAAGGAGTGCCAGAGAGTATAGACTAATACACCCTTTTTTGGTCAGAGTGTACTGTACAAAGCTGCCACACACTTGTGACTGCCTCCACCGCAGGCCAGGAATGGGCAGAGTACATGGAGTACCAGGTCATTGAGAAAGTGCGTGAGCTTGAGAAAGGTGGGTAGTATGGAAGGATATTTTGACCTTTCACCATGAAATGTCTTTCTTAAATTGAATAAACATGTTTCTTCATAGCCAGAATAACAATATTAAGGTGTCATCATACTGAAGAGGGTAATGAAGGTGGTCCTAACCCAGTCATTGTACTGTAATGTCTCTCTCCTAGGCTGATGATTATCTGGCAGTAAACTGAATCAGAACCAAAAGATATTGTGGCAATGAAGCCATACTGGAAGCTTATAATCAGTGTTATACCTTGGGACAGGATGTTCTCTGTTTGTCATGAAGTCTCCCTCAGTCCAGGGACATCCTTATTATTTTGGAAGGATCTCAGCAGATGAAGAGTTTAATAAATTCTTTACCAGTATCTTACCCCTCCAGTTTGAAAAGTTTCCTAAACCGAATAAATAATCTGGAAAGAGGGGGAAAAAAAAGCATTATATGGATGGGGTTAATCCCCCATACACACACACAGTTTGAATTGACAGTCTTGACTGGACTGAAGGCATATGGAATGTGGTGTTAGTTCATACACAGTTCATTTTCACTGAGGCTGGACCTCAGTTCATACATGAGGATAACCACTTGCTTCCCAGGACATTGTTTTTGAGTGGAGGAGGAGTTTATACTGTGGTGAAAAAGAAGACCAGCTCATGAAAAATGGTGCAAAGAATGCTTACTGATTTTTTTTTTTTTTTTTTGCCTTTAAATTTTAATTTGTTAATGCGAATGTCATAGGCTGTTGCCCTCATGTTTTTGTGTGTTTATCCACTGCATCGTTTATTCCTCAGGGATGGATGTTCATGACAGTTTTGTATACTCAGTCCAAATTTTCATGTAAGACTCATACACAGTCAGTCAGTCAGTGGGACACAGTGTGAAATAATATGACATAATGGATGATGGCTAATGAAAAATTCCTGATGATTTTTTTTCCCCCACACTGACAAACCTGCATTCATGAGGTTATCATATAATGTTTGCTTATGGCATTTTCCAGTCATTATTATTATCATATGCATATTCAGATGATAATAGATTGATCTTCTTGGGACTTCTTAACCTGTGGATTGCAAGCCGCAGCTTAGGCTGGGAAGTGTCAAGTTGCAAGCCACAGCTCAGGCTGTGTTGGCCATGCATCACCGCTAACTACTGCACCCCTACGCAGACTTATGCATGGCACTATGCAAAGATGGAGAGAGAGAGAGATTTTTTTTCTTCTTCACTAGATGATGCCCTGGATGTTTGTCTTCAAGTTTATAATAAACAAAACCTTTTTTTTTCCTTTTTTTTTTACTACTCCCCTATGCAAAGATGGAGAGAGAGAGATTTTTTTTCCACCAGATTATGCTCTGGATGATTATCTTCAAGTTTATAATAAACAAAAACTTTTTTTTTTCATTTTTTTGCACACCATAGGGTTGAATAAAAAGGGTAATTGCGCAATCCATGGATTAAGGTATACTGTACTGATAAGTTGGTGTATGATTGTACCTTTCGTGCATGATACTGTACTTATTTCATAGACTGTATTAGGGTAGGAGCATGTCTGAACAGCTATTACAGCAGCAGTGAAGGCCCAGGCCAGCTGAATAAGGCATGTAAGCCAGTCCACACACAGTTTGACTGCACTGTCTTCCAGTTTTAGGTACTTATTTCAAGGCCTTAGTTGTTTACAGTCCATGCCTTCAGTTTATCCCATCCTAGCACATGCACAAAATGGTTTGAACTTGTTTCCTCAGCAAGACTGACAGTTGGAAGTGTAGGTATAAGATACCTTAGGAGGACAGAAGTAGTGGAATTTGAAAATTTGTATGTTTTGTGTTGGTGTTGGGGTATAGTGACCCCACTGTCCTATAATTGTACAGATTGCAAGGCACTTTGTACCTCCTCTGACACAGGAGTAGAGGTTGTACTGGGGACTTATGTTCTTCAGTGATTCATTGTAGATTTTCTCACATTGTGTAATGTAACCTATTGGGTAATGATGATGGTACAAGTAACCCTGTGGATCCTGGGTGTATCCACCAGATTTTTTTTTTTTTTTTTTTTGTGTCCGACTCTGAGCATAGGCTTCACAGCCTGCTTTCAAGGCCCGGCAGCCCTCCTACATACTATACACCTCCACATGTCACCACTTCGGCACCAACACCCACCGTCCATATTGAATACTTTCTAGGGCTGTCACATACAGGACTGGAGTATTGGTATTAGTGGGGGTATTTTTATGACTTGTTGGCGGGTCTTTGATAGATCAGTAAAGCCTGATTTAATGAAATTCAAATCCTTTAAACTGTTCCCTGCCCCAGCGGGGATTTGAACCTGGGTCCATTAAGACTGCAGGCCACCTCTCTACCGAGTCCATCAGTATAGTACCTTTTTGGTAATTCATACTGGCCACTACGAGATAATTTTATTCACCTTAGGAGATCCCACTGATAAAGACGGGGTTCATTAAAGCTATATCTGACTTCTCAGGTATGAAAAGTTTATCCTAAGCTTAATGATATTGCCTAGTGATGGCAAGAATGAATTATAAATTGTCTTTGGCTGGAAGGAGTTAAAATGATCAGGTACAATCTGAGTAGGACAAAAATCAGTACTGGTTTGTGCTGTTGTGTTCTCAAAAGTTAATATGAACATCATATATGATTTTTTTTCTTTTTCCCTCAGCACTTTGATATCTCGTGTGAATACTGTATGAAAAAATTAAGAAGTGACAGCAGTGGTTAAGAAACTACATGTGAAGGTATGTGGGTTGTGTACATTGGATCGTCATATCATTTATGAAGGCTCCAACGTGCTTGCATGTGTTGGCCATGGTCACGTAGTAGCAGCTGTCCATGCCGCACGATCTCTGGCAGCCTCCTCATTCAATCCCCATATCCCTGCGGTCACACTCCATGACTTCATCTTTTTTGGTCTGCCTCTCACAACCCCACCCCTGACATTCACACTTTTCACCTTCTGCACCCATTTGTCATCTTCCATCCTCTCAACATGCCCAAACCATCTTAGTCTACCCCTCCTCATTACAACACCAGTACATTCAAGTCCCAACCTTCCTCTCAACTCTTCAGTCATAATCCTAGCCCACCACCCCCCAAAGGCCTTGCATTCAGGGACACACTACACATGTCTAATCATTTTCATCTCAGTACATTTGAGCCTGTGAATATCTTCTTCCACTACTGCCTAGGTCTCACTACCATACAACATTACATTCCTAACATGCCTCATGCAAAAATCCTGTACGATAGGATAAAAAATATGGACAGCCTTTATAGATGAAATTAAACAACTTACTTTAAAGATGAGGAGTAAGTAAATGTTCAGATAAATGGTAGAAGAGTTTTTGTTTATAGTGTGCTGTATGGATCAGTCAGTATAATAAATAAGATGTAGGTGATGAGAAAGGTAAATGAAATGAGAGGTTGGAAAACAAATAAAACAGCTTAATATTTTAAGGAAATTTGTGACAGAAACAGGTGTGAGCATTTATGAGGCAAAAGGATTGAAGAATAGGACTGAATGGAAGAAATAGTGTGTATATTGAGGTGTATAGAACAAGACTTGCATGCTTAAAAGAAACTTGACAGTGGAAGGGTTCTGTCGTAAAGTTGCTGTAACACTAATGTAAGAATGTAAAGTATATCACTGTCACTGTTTTCACAGGTGGGCTGAAGCCAAGAATTCAAAAGGCTTGAATGATGACTGAATGAATGTATGAACCTGTTCATTGAGCTTTGTGTTGATAGCCCCTCTCATTTTTGTGCTTTCCTTTTCTTGTCACTGGATTCAGTCCACCATATTTGTAGTTGTGGAAAATTAAATAGGGGTGGAGAGGTTTCATGTTTGTGAAAAGTACAGTACTTTGTAATAACTCTGGATTCCTGTGTTTGCTACAGTTTTCCTAACTATATTTACTTGTGTCATTATAGGTTTCATGTTGTCAGTGGTTTAATTTTAGCAGTTAAAAGTGTACATGGGATTAGTCTATCTATTTAGCTATTACAGTTAAAAGTGTATATGGGATTAGTGCTTTTCTGTATTCATCACATTGCTACAGGCCATTTTTACATCATTTATAATATATTATAGTTTTAGCACTGTCCTTCCATTTTATCATGCCCAGAATCACTGTTTACGTTCTTTAATATGTTATGGAAATCTGTCACCTCATACTTTTCTCTTGTAATTATCATGTGTATGCTCTGATATTATTTTTGTGTTTTTCAGCAGCCATTGTCATAGTCTTAATTGTTAATGGTTATTTTGTTCAGAAAGTAGAAGATTAACTCTGGAATGAAGTCTTTGAATCATTCAGTAATACAGTACTTTACAGTTCTTGACTGAGGCACTGGCATATTGCAGACATCCAGCTTCCTACATACTCTCGTTTGGAGCAAGTTGGCCCCTTCAGTCCCTCATGTCCTGGGCCAAAGAGAACAGCATCATGGTGAGGTAGTCTGCTTGATGTTCATGTATTGTACATAGGGTATTCATTTTACAGTTGAGATAAATTTGATTGGAACACCTTGTGTTAGAAGGAACCTTTTACTATGTACAGTGCAACACTGCTTTCCTTTGTTACATGACACTTGACAGAGAGGAACATTATTACTCAGTAAAGAAACTCCTCATTGTAAGAGATGTATCAAATTGTTGGCATTGAGGTGTTGCACATTGTTGGATAATGCAGTTACTCTTATTTAGCTCTGCTTTGTTGAAGATTACAGTCACTAAGTTGTAATTTCTGAATGTTTCTGAGCACTATCCTCACGTCTTAATGAAAAGTTAATATGGTTTGGTGCTTGTTGGTTTGGTTGGCAACAATGATAGTGAGTCCACTGATACAAGTAATTTTTCTATACAGGTATTTTGGGGTTTTAATACATTTGTATGTGCATATATAATTCTCTGTACATGGATGATAGAACTTAAAGAATATCCCCTCCCCTGATTAATCTCAAATAATAGTGGTTTATTAAATTTATATCTGTGCTAGGTTAGTGTGTAGTTTGAATTTTATTTTCTTGACATAACTGCATTTTGTATACAGTTTATTTATTGCTTTATAAATGGATTTTTTTTTCTGTTCCTTTGTAATATTTACACTAGCATATTGTTTTTACAAAAATGTAGGTACCTGGTAACATTTGTTGGAGAGAACACTTTAATGAATTGTTGAACATAGAGAATGAAAGTAATGCAAGTACAAGTGGCTGGGGAATGGGTAGGAGAAGGAGGGTTGTGAGAAGAGAGGAAGAAATCAGTAGGATGGAAGTGGTGGAAGCAATGAAGAAAGCTAAAATGGGGGAAGCCCCAGGAATTGATGGCGTGTGTGGTAAAATGCTGAAGTATGGGGGAGAGATAGTAATAGAATGGATGTGGAAGGTGTGCAGATTGGCCTGGGAGGAAGGTAGAGTCCTAGAGGTTTGGAAGTCAGGTATAATTATTCCCCTGTACAAAGGAAAAGGGGAAAAAGAAGAGTGTGGTAATCATAGGGGCATTTGCCTTCTTAGTGTAATAGGAAAAGTATATGGTAGGATACTTATTGACAGAGTTAGGGAAATAACAGAGGAATTAGTTGGAGAAGAACAGGGAGGTTTTAGGAAGGGAAGAGGTTGTGTCGATCAGATATTTATTCTTAGATCGTTAGTGGAAAAGTTTCTAGAGAAGGGAAAGAAGATGTATGCAGTCTTCATGGATTTGGAGAAAGCATATGACAGGGTGGATAGACAAGGATTGTGAAAAGTATTAAGAATATATGGAGTAGATGGGAAGTTGTTGAAGGCAGTGAAGAGTACTGTATGTATGAGGGTGCTGAGGCTGCAGTGCTTGTGGATGGCAAACTGACCAAATTTTTCCATTTGAAGGTTGGATTGAAACAAGGATGTGTCATGTCTCCATGGTTGTTCAATCTGTATATGGATGGGGTTATAAAAGAGATACAAGGTAGGGCAGTGGATGTTGGACCGGCCCTAGTTAGAGAGGGCAGTGTTTGGCAACTCCCTGTACTGTTGTTTGCAGATGATACTGTGTTGTTGAGTGAAGATGAAGGGGAGCTGCAAGGCTTGGTAAATGAGTTTGAGAGAGTGTGTAAGAATCGGAATCTAAAGTTGAATGTAGGGAAGAGTAAAGTGATGGTCTTTGAGAGAAGTGAAGTCAGTGAATGTACAGTG
>JAGKTI010039211.1:0-10598 GCA_018397915.1 Birgus latro | reverse complement strand
TTTTCCTATTACACTGAGAAGGCAAATGCCCCTATGATTACCACACACTGCTTTTTCCCCTTTTCCTTTGTACAGAGGAATAATTATACCTGACTTCCAATCCTCCGGGACTCTACCCTCCTCCCAAGCCAATCTGCACACCTTCCACATCCATTCTATTACTATCTCTCCCCCATGCTTCAGCATTTCACCACACACTCCATCAATTCCTGGGGCTTTCCCCATTTTAACTTTCTTCATTGCTTCCACCACTTCCATCCTGGTGATTTCTTCCTCTCTTCTCACAACCCTCCTTCTCCCTGCCATTCCCCAGCCACTTATACTTGCATTACCTTCAACAAAAAAGGGATGAGGGTATGGCACACCTAATGTCTGACTTGGCTCGTATCTCTGACTGGGATAAAAATAATCTTATTTTTATTGCATCAAAAACTCAGATCTTACACTTATCAACCCGACAAAATCTTCCTCACGATTACCCACTAATGTTTAATAATGTCCAGTTCAGTCCCGCATCATCCTTGAACATGCTTGGGGTTTCATTCTCTCGGGATTTGTCTTGGAAAGAACATATTACATCTCTTGTGAAATCTGCTTCCAAAAGATTAGGTGTGCTAAGCCGATTCCGAACTTTCTTTACCCCTGCACCTTTGGCTCTCCTCTCCTTTCACTGATCCACCTGGTGAACAAGCCTACATCTTTTCTATCCTTAATGACCTAGAGCAGCTTGTACAGCACCCTACCGGTGTCCCTGACCGCCTTGGAGAGAGCTCCAAAATACATGACCTTTTCCTAACAACTAATCCTTCTGCTTACACTGTTGATCTTTTCTCTCTGTTGGGCTCCTCCGATCATAACCTTATTACCTTAACCTGTCCTATCGCTCCGGTACAGCCTGTGGACCCTCCAAAGAAGCGCCGCCTGTGGCACTTTGGAGCTGCAGATTGGGAGGCCCTCAGGCAGTACTTCTTTGATTTTCCTTGGAATGATTATTGCTTCCATGGCCGGGAGCCATCTGAGTGTGCCCTGCGCATTACGGAGGTTATTCTCTCGGGCATGGAAGCATACATTCCTTTCTCATATCCTCTGACTAATGCAAGAAATCCTTGGTTTAATCACGTTTGTTCTAATGCTGTCCGCAACAGAGAGAGGGCCTTTAAACGGTACCAGAGTCAACCAACCCACCCCTGAATCACATCTTTTTTATGTTTCTGCCCGGAATCGTGCTAAGTCTGTTCTTCGCTCTGCTAAAATTAATTTGATCCGTGCTAAATGTTCCCAACTCTCCAATTCGAACTCTTCTCGCTCCTTTTGGCACCTAGCCAAAAACCTTTCTAACAACTTTACCTCATCATCCTCCCCTCCTCTTTTCTACTCTGATGACTCTGTAGCTATTTCTTCTACTGATAAAGCAGATCTCTTCGCTCAGACTTTCTCCTCCAATTCTACCTTAGACGATTCCGGTGCTGTTCCTCCATCAATTCCCCCCTCAGACTTCCTCATGACTGGCATTAAAATTTCTTCAGCTGATGTATTTTCTGCCATCACTGGCCTCAATATTAACAAGGCAAACGGTCCTGATGGAGTCCCTCCTGTTTTCCTCAAACACTGTGCTTCTGTGCTTACACCCTGCCTAGGTAAACTCTTTCGCCTTTGTCTGTCAACTTGTACCTTTCCTTCTTGCTGGAAGTTTGCTCTCATTCAGCCAGTCCCAAAGAAGGGTGACCATTCCCAACCTTCTAACTATCGTCCAATTGCTTTAACATCCTGTGTCTCAAAAATTTTCGAATCAGTTCTTAACAGAAAAATTTTAAAGCATCTTTCCTGTCACAACCTTCTTTCTGATCGTCAGTATGGGTTCCGTCAGGGACGCTCCACTGGCAATCTTCTCACCTACCTATCAGACTCCTGGTCATCCTCCTTTCGGGACTTTGGCGAAAGCTTTGCCATTGCACTTGACATCTCAAAGGCTTTTGAACGAGTCTTGCATAAATCTTTGATTTCCAAACTGCCCTCCTACGGTTTCTATCCTTCTGTCTGTACCTTCATCTCTAGCTTCCTTTCTGGTCGTTCTATAGCCGCTGTTGTAGACGGCCATCGTTCTTCTCCTAGACCTATCAACAGTGGTGTTACTCAGGGCTCTGTTCTATCACCAACTCTCTTTCTTTTATTCATCAATGACCTTCTAAGCTGTACATTTAACCCTATCCACTCATATGCTTATGATTCCACCCTTCACCTTTCCATTCGGTTCCCGCAACGCCCATCTCAGCAGTTACTTCAGCAAACAAGGGATGAGGCTATGGCACACCTAATGTCTGACTTGGCTCATATCTCTGATTGGGGTAAAAATAATCTTGTTATTTTTAATGCATCAAAAACTCAGTTCTTACACTTATCAACCTGACAAAATCTTCCTCAGGATTACCTACTAATGTTTAATAATGTCCAGCTCAGTCCTGCATCATCCTTGAACATGCTAGGGGTTTCATTCTCTCGGGATTTGTCTTGAAAAGAACATATTACATCTCTTATGAAATCTGCTTCCAAGAGATTAGGTGTGCTGGGCCGGCTCCGAACTTTCTTTTCCCCTGCACAGATGTTGACCTTGTACACGGGTTTTATTCGCCCCTGTATGGAGTACAACTCTCATGTGTGGGGAGGCTCCCCATATGCAGTTCTTCTCAACTGGGTGAAGTCAAAGGCTTTTCGTCTCATTAACTCTCCTCCTCTTACTGATTCCCTTCAACCTTTGTCTCTTCGCCGCAGTGTTGCTTCTTTATCTCTCTTCTATCGCTACTTCAATGGTCACTGTTCCTCAGAACTGTCAGCTTGCATCCCTCCACCTCTCCGACGGGCACGTAGTACCCGTCTAGCAACAAACTCTCATCCCTTTTCTGTCCAACTCTCTAATGCAAGAGTTAACCGTTACTCCCAGTCCTTCATTTATGCAACTGGTCAACTCTGGAACTGTCTCCCTCTGTCTGTATTCCCTACTATCTATGATCTCCAATCTTTCAAACGAAGTGTGTCCAGGCATCTCGAAATGAATGGATCTTGAATTTGGCTCTCTTTGGTATTGTTTTTACTTTTTCTTGGAAGGAACAGTATGCGGGCCCATGGCCTTTGGTTCCTTCTTCCTTGCATAAAAAAAAAAAATGTGGGGAGGCTCCCCACATGCAGCTCTTCTCAATAGGGTGGAGTCAAAGACTTTTCGTCACATTAACTCTCCTCCTCTTACTGATTCCCTACAACCTTTGTCTCTTCGCCGCACTGTTGCATCTTTATCTCTCTTCTACTGCTACTTCAACGGTCACTGTTCCTCTGAACTGTCTGCTTGCATCCCTCCACCTCTGTGACGGGCACGTAGTACCCGTCTAGCAACAAACTCTCATCCTTTTTCTGTCGAACTCTCTAATGCAAGAGTTAACCATTACTCCCAGTCCTTCATTTATGCAAATGGTTAATTCTGGAACTGTCTTCTTCTGTCTGTATTTCCTACTTCCAATGATCTCCAGTCTTTCAAATGGAGTGTGTCCAGGCATCTTGAAATGAACGGATCTTGAAATTGGCTCTCTTTTGTATTGTTTTTGTTTTTTCTTGAAAGGAACAGTATGTAGGCCTGTGGCCTTAGGTTCCTTCTTCCTTGAATAAAAATAAATAAATAAAAAAAAAAGCTCGTTTTAAGATCCCTCGCCGGATGAGCCTGGGATTGCAAGAGCAACAGCAATAACAACCATAATCTTTGTACTTTAACTTAGCCTGAAATTCCTCTTTTCCTTCCTTAATTGTTGAGTTGCAACAATAGATTAACATTAAAATGAGATGCTAACAAGAAGCAGTGCCAAGGAAAGATCGCAGAACCATACTCGTTTTGTAATTTCGCTAATCAGATTTTACTGATCTACCATAAGACTCGCCAAGTTATGTAAAAAAAAAAAAACACCAATACCAATACACCAGTCCAGTAAGAGACAGCCCTACTATCTATTCAGTATAGACGGTGGGTGCTTAACGCTGAAGTCGTGAAGTGGAAGTGTATGGTACGTGGGAGGACCGCTGGGACTCACGGAGTGGGCTGTTGTGCCTGGGCACAGACTCGTGCACATACAAAAAGTATATACATACATGCATACGTACTTATTTTGTGATGAGACAGAGTAATGGGAGGAGTGGTACGGTATATGAGAGGTGGGTGTGTGAGTGGCAGAGGACAGAGGGACAGAGGCGATTCATTTGTTACCATCCCTCTCCAGAATTTCAGTGTGCTGACATCGATGGTCAGACTGATAGAATTCCTGGTCAGTATTTACTTTACATTTGTCAGGGGGAATTTAGTAATTCCAAAAGAAAATGTAATAATTCACGAAGATAATGAGATATTGTATAATTCGAGTATACAATATATACCTATGTGTGCTAAGAATGACTATCGAGTCATTTATTAAGAGAGAATAGACTCGTGAAATCAAGTGGCGATTTCACTTTATGCTGGCTTACTTCGCCAATTCTCTAGAATCGAGAATTTATAGACTTTCTCAACGGTATACAGCAGAGACTAGACGCTCAAGTAGGCTGTAATATTATACCGTTGGCCTCTGAGAAAGTTAGTTTCTTCCCTTAGCATTCAAAAATAATAATAATAATAATAATAATAATAATAATAAAAATAGTAATCAGGATCTTGGCTGAGCCAAACTCCTAGCTAGCACAACGGATTTAAGGATTAATGCCAAAAGCTGGCCTAAGTACCAGTCGTGATTTAATATAAAGAGTTGTGCTAACATGGAGTAGCAAAACTGTATTAAATAAGTGGTAAAATTAAACACGACTGTTACATTTAACAAAGCTCAAAAAACGAACTGTAAATTTATTGAATACGAGGAAATAAATTTACGTTACATGACTCCAATTCAAATCAAAGAAAGGGAAATGCACTCACTCAAACACTCAGACAAACAGCTAAATATCTCAAAAACTTAAGCCTAGGAAAACAAAAGAAAATACTAATCGGTATAGATGAGAACGAGCTGCTGCAGATGATCACCAAAAGGTGGGAGCTTCGAGGGTAAACGCCAATACAAGCTGAGATCTGAAATCATTAAAAAAATGATCACTCTAGCCATCGCAAGGCGTACCACAAAGCACCGTGTCTACAGTCAGACTAGCTCTGATTTTCAGTGCACGGTATGAAGAGCGTGTGAAAGGGTGTGGCCTTATGTAACGGCCGGGAGGCGGGAGCGATAATTCAGAAATTATCACTCAGAGGAATGCACCACCCGCACATAAAAACAACTTGATGCGAATACAAGCACGCGAGCGGACGGTTTGAGAGAACAAGCGAAACATCATACATTTCATAATAATTCGCTTCTCCCGCAAAATCACTCATGTCACAATTTACTTTACAAAATTTTACGATGTAGAAAATTCGTGACATTACGCCCCTGAAAAAATTCAAATATTACTTTAGTAAAATTTGACATTATATACACTCTATATATACACCCTAGCTCAGTCACACAAGATTCACACTATGGTGTGTGTACTATCCTGTTACAGGAGAAAAGCATTGTCACCTATGAGCGTAAAAAACTCGTATTTACGTTAAGAGAAGCAAGCTTGAGGGAAAAACTCCGAGACGACGGTGAAAAATCCTGTACTCAGGTCAAACTGAGTGAAAGTTCGCTACATTTATATTGACAACTAATTGTTATGTAGCGTGGTGTATGTGATACATGGTGTAGGTGTAACAGTTGTAGTGTAACTGTACCTACGTGTAAAGCAATAATAATAATACATGTTAATGCAATAATAAAGGCGACGAGGGCAGAGGAGAAGAAGTGGCAGCGTGCAGCAGAGACAATCAATGGTCCTGGACATCTTCACCCAACAACTGTACCTGTGGAATGAGTCAAGGTGGAACAGCAATAGTGTCAGTGAAAGAATTTGCACTAAATTAAAATTTCACCCACCCAGCAATCAATTCATACACAACAGAAAGTACTCTTTAGCTGAAAATCAGTTAACAGCAAGTTTCATACATATGTCGCCATTATTTCCTTAATAGTTGCCCTTTTTAACCTATACTTACGCCTAATAAAGGGCTCGTCATCGGTGCCCTCGGTTGGGATCGCCGCGGCTGCACGTTTGTCCTCGGTGCCCTCAGTTGGGATCGCTGTGACTGGTCGCTGATAACTATGCACTTACTATTACAAAGGGCTCATCGTCAGTGTCCGCGGTTGGGATCACCGCGACTGCCCATTTGTCCTCAGTGTCCTCGGTTGGTATCGGCGTGACTGCTCAGTTATAACTACACTTATTTCTATAAAGGGCTCATCATCAGTGTCCACGGTTGGGATCACCGCGACTGCCCATTTGTCATCGGTGTCCTCGGTTGGGATCGCCATGACTACGCACTTATAACTAATAAAGGTAAGTCGAGAATCCCTATGCAAATTTGGGCAGGTCACATTTTAACACCCTGCATGGGTGTGAACACTCATGTGGCTTCTGTGTAATCTCCGGGAATCCTCAGGGAGGCCCACAGCTCGAGACACTCCACAAGGTAATTCAAACACAGCCTCAGATTGCCTCTGCGGGGTCTCGAATTTCCCCCTTAACTTACCTTAATCTACGGTACATACAATATGTCAAGCCCTACGCTTACGACTAATAAGGGCTTGTCGTCGGTGTCCTCGGTTGGGATCGCCGTGGCTGTGCACTTATGAGCAATGGTACATATGTATGTACAGACCCCAGACATATCGGGTCCTGTGGGGCCAACAAGCGAGACGTGAGATCTTAGCAGCATAGTACTGACTGGGGACCAAGCTAGTTCTTGGATTGCTCAAATCTCTTAGAACAGCACAGTCTTAGGGAACCCAGTGTACGACAGATACCCACATTAATCATCATTCAGCAGGCGAGACATCAGGTCTGCGCCCACGTTACCACTGCCCTCTCTCTCACACGACTCAGAGATTATGGGCGTGGATTCAAACAGCGCAGGAAAGAAACTTTCCTGAATGATGGTACGTCGACACACATTACAGGAGTGCACAAAACTGTCTATTTCCTGTCCCATTCCTGGCCAGAAAAAGTCAGCATGGATACAGCCTTGGGTTTTCTTTTTGCCCATATGACCTCCTGATGCTAAACAATGACCCCATTCTAATACTGCTTGGCGGTAGTTCGCGGGAATGACAAACTGCAGTCGAACCTCGTCCTCGGGTGTTCGTGACTCACGGTAGAGCCGTCCTTGTTTGCTAAGGAACCTGGCTCGTCCACCCCGTGAATACTTGGTCACTTTACCCTTTTGTTTCTTACGCACAACAGCGAGGGTCGGGTCAGTCTGTTGCTTTTGGACAACATCTTGACTACAAATCAGATCTTGCGGCAATGCAATAGCCACTGGGGCAACACAATTTGGAGCCTTGGCCATGGCTCGTGTTACTGCAGCGGAAGTCTGAGTAGTGACATCTGTGGTGCAACTATACTTGGCACGTGATATGTCACCTATAATGAGGTCAAACATAGGTTCTTGCATGACAACTGCAACTGTTGAACCTGGGTAAAAGGGAGATGCCACCTGGATACATGCCTCAGGGAACAATCTCACTGATCCGTCAATAAGCTGAGCTTGGATCTGTCTGCCTGTATATTCTTCAGAATGAACAAGACTCTGCCTGACAGTACAGCCTGAGGAACCATTGTTGAACCCTGGCTGAACAAGGAAGGCACTGTTACCTGTGGGAGGGCCTGTGGAGGAAGCAGCCAGCCATTGCTAAGGCTGCATGGCACACAACTCTTCAAATATGACAGGACTAGATGCCTGAGGAGTTGTACTCACCATCTGGGGAGCAGGAGCACTGACGGCCTGTGGAGGAGAGTTCACCATCTGAGGGGGACTAGTGAACTGTAATGGAGGAGCTGTGCTGGTGGGGACGGCACCATCGTGCGCCTGTTGGGGAATGAAGGCTGTGTTTGCCTCCTGCCTCCGATACACTGGGGCTGGTGTCGAAAAGGTTTGTCCCACTGGCCGATTACGTGGCTGATACTGCTGCTGTTTAGGGTACTGCTGCTGGTTAGGGTACTTGTTGTACCTCTTCCAGTCAGGTTTCTGTTTATTATGCCCCTGGTCCTTCTGCAGTTTGTTTGGACCATGACCATTATTTTGAGAACGGCCTTGATGCTGGGGTTCAGTCTGGGATTGCTTACCAGACTTAGCAGAATCTTATTCCATGGCTGTTGCCTACGAGTTTGGTACCCGTACGCATTAAAGAAAGCATCAGCCTTTTCCACCATTTGGGTTGCGTCCTTCACTTTGGACATCTTGAGCTGGGCCATAAGCTCAGCAAGCCATGACTTTTCCAGCTGTGTGCGCAGCACGAGGTCGATCATTCCCTCTCGTGTGCTGGGAGTCTCGTCCTTTTCCATCCGCTCGCCTAAATATGCCGTGAGATGGTCAAGGAACTGAACAGCTGTCTCCTTTTCCTGGAGACGCGCCTTCATGAACTGATTTCTTGCATGATCAACAGTAAGACCGTACACTTTGATGAGTGCGGTCTTCATCATCTCATACGTGAGATTATCTCCGCGAATTCTGTGGAGAATGTCGAGGGCAGGGCCCTCAAACAGGCTAAGGAACTGAAGCCGCTTAGCTGCCTCATCCAGATCGTACAGGTTTGCCATGTCTTCGAAACGAGCTATAAATGGCTCGATTCACTCGCCTTCCTTGTAAGAGGGAAGCTTGAGATGTGGAGTTGCTAGAAAAGGTGCTGAGAGAGCAGTAGTGGAGCTTGGATTAGCTGCACCCGATGTGCCTGAAGCCAAGGAGTCTCACTTAAGCTTCAGCACTTCCAGCTCGTGTTCACGTGCTTGGCGCTCGTGTTCACGTTCTCTCTCTTGATCCTCCCTCTCCCTCTCTTTCTGCCGTTCCTCCCACTCCTTCTCTTTCTGCCTTTCCTCCCGCTCCTTCTCTTTCTGCCGTTCCTCCCGCTCCTTCTCTTTCTGCCGTTCCTCGTATTCGCGCTGCTCCTTCTCATGCTAGCGCTGCTTTTGGCGTTCCTCACGCTCAATTTTCCGCTCTTCACGGGCGGCATTCTCACGTTGCTAGTCGTAATTGCAGCGCGACAGGACATAATCTCGAATTTCCTGGGGGTTAGTAAGCCCCATGTCCTTAGCTTCTTGCACGTATGAAGTAGTCTCCATCGTGCTTAGTTTTGAAACTGAGTGACAACTGAGACTGATAGGAAAGAGTGAGTAAGTGATCGGTAATAATAATTTCAAGCTAGGGGTTTATCCTGGAATGAGGTTGCCAGATGTCAGGGGGAATATAAGTATTTTAAAAGGAAAATGTGATATTTCAAAAGATAATGTGATATAGTATAATTCGAGTATACAATATATAGCTATGTGTACTAGGAATGACTATCGAGTCATTTATTAAGAGAGAATAGACTTGTGAAATCAAGTGGCGATTTCACTTTATGCTGGCTTACTTCGCCAATTCTCTAGAGTCGAGAATTTATAGACTTTCTCAACGGTATACAGCAGAGACTAGACGCTCAAGTAGGCTGTAATATTGTACCGTTGGCCTCTGAGAAAGTTAGTTTCTCCCCCTAACATTCAAAAATAATAATAATAATAATAGTAATCAGGATCTTGGCTGAGCCAAACTCCTAGCTAGCACAACGGATTTAAGGATTAATGCCAAAAGCTGGCCTAAGTAAATTCGCGATTTAATATAAAGAGCTGTGCTAACGTGGAGTAGCAAAACTGTATTAAATAAGTGGGAAAATTAAACACGACTGTTACATTTAACAAAGCTCAAAAAACGAACTGTAAATTTATTGAATACGAGGAAATAAATTTACGTTACATGACTCTAATTCAAATCAAAGAAAGAGAAATGCACTCACTCAAACACTCAGACAAACAGCTAAATATCTCAAAAACTTAAGCCTAGGAAAACAAAAGAAAATACTAATCGGTATAGATGAGACCGAGCTGCTGCAGATGATCACCAAAAGGTGGGAGCTTCGAGGATACACACCAATACAAGCTGAGATCTGAAATCGCTAAAAAAAATTATCACTCTAGCCATCGCAAGGCGTACCGCAATGCACCGTATCTACAGTCAGACTAGCTCTGATTTTGAGTGCACGGCATGAAGAGCGTGTGAAAGGGTGTGGCCTTATGTAACGGCCGGGAGGCGGGAGCGATAATTAAGAAATTATCGCTCAGAGGAATGCACCGCCCGCACATAAAAACAATCACTCACGAAAGAATGACGAAAGTTTTGACAACTTGATGCAAATACAAGCACGCGAGCGGACGGTTTGAGAGAACGAGCGAAACATGGAACATTTCATAATAATTCACTCCTCCCGCAAAATCACTCGATGTCACAATTTACTTTATATAATTTTATGATGTAGAAAATTCGTGACAACGTTGTCCACTGTTTTTGTGGTTTTCTCTTTTTCACCAGCTTGTTTTTATCCTGTGAATGGTTGATTTAATGTTGAAGGATGCTGAACATGTGTATTTTTTTTCAGGTATTAAGTTAGCCTCATCTAACCTAACCAGTGGGA
>JAGKTI010039210.1:0-10598 GCA_018397915.1 Birgus latro | reverse complement strand
TATGGTACTTTCAGATGATTCTCTTCAGCTTAGGGAGAGAAATCAGTTTGTGAATGAATCAGTCAAGTTTGTTTCTAACCTTTTCACTACAGATCTTGCCAAAGCTTATTACAGTCATCTGGAGGTAGCAAGAACTTAATAAGGGATATGTCATTGGAATGAAGAGGTTATTAGATGGTGTTACATTGTAAGTTGTGCAGCAGGCAGTGAAGGTGAAGTCTTGTGTGGTGGTGTGAACAGATTCTCATCATAACTTCAGTGCAATATGCTCTTCCAAGTGTACATGTATGTGTATACTGTATATATAATGCCTGTATTTAACTTCATAGCTCTTTTTTCAGCTAGATGTACACACTTTATATTTCATTTGTTACATTTTATACATAGGCTAAGCTTGGTTTGTAACTTGCTAAATTGTCGAGCAATGGATAGTTATACAGTTGCGGTGTTAACGACATGGATGTGGTCTTGTACAGTTAAAGTGGTACTGTATGTACAATACCCATAGTGTGATAAATAGATGAAGTGAAGGAGATAATGAGGAAAGGCAGCTTTGAGTGGCAGAAGGGAGAGTTTAATGTTCGTATAATGCCGCTGAGTGAGTGACCCGTTACTTTCACCTTAAATATATGAACTGAGTAACCTTGCCACAGGTTCGTACATTCCTGAAGGGACAGTCAAGTATTAGATGATGGATGGGTGAGTGGACTGACAAAGTAAAGTGTTTTGATTTACAAAGACTTGTGTGGCAAACCATGGTGAGTAATAGAAAATCACTAACACTTTGAGCAAGCTGATCAAATTAAGCAGCAGTAGACTAACAAAGAAATTAGTGACTTAAATGACTGTATAGTGCATCGGTGATCATGTGTTGTTAAAATTGTATAGTGAAATTTGAATGGAAGGTCAGGAAGTTATGAATCAAGGTGTTGTATTGGGGGTAATGTAGTCTTCTGTGTTTGCTTCAGCTGTATGTGTAGCTTGTTGGCATTACAAACATTTTAATCACAAAATTCCCAAAGCTCCTTTGTCTATTTTTAGCTCATATTTTCAGGCTGAAGGCTTAAATAAGACATAATACAGTACATCCTCCAATTTTGCGAGAATATGGTCGACAAAAACTCTTGCAAAATTGAAATTTGCGAAATTGAAACAATTAAATATATATAGTTTAGGCAAATCAGTCGACGTCACTCCAAGTTAAGCACTTTTTCCCACTCTTTCTCTCGACTCTACCTCTTAATTTTACGATGATAAATGAAACAAACAGGAACTGATGTACTGTACAGTAATATTAATAAGAAAAGTAAGCATCATAGGTAACAGACATGAAAAAAAAAACTCATTTACATTGATGTGAAGGCACCAAAACACCAAACTCCTGACCAATAGCAGAGTTACCTTTACCTGCTTGTTTCCTTTCAGTCATTTTCAGTTTGGTCTCCAAATTTATTTTCTTATTCTTCGTAGCTCGCTGGTGCCATGATAACATTCGTGCAAGGTTAAACTGCTGGGATTTTGCGAGGAGCACCACAAAATTGCGAGGGTCAGCGACCTTGGTTGGGAACAAGAGTAAACAAACGTGGTGGGGCGGCAGACTACTGAACTAGGAGGCACAGTACGCCCAGAGAACCATGACAATTACTACTCCGCATGGCAAAGTACTGTAGTATGGGAAGACGCCTCTCCCACCACTTGACTTCGCAAAGTGTGTGATCGTTCTCGAAGTTCATAATTGTTCAAAATACATGACTTTTGGAACTACCTCGCAAAACTGGCGAATCGCATAGTTAAAATTCGCATAGTTGAAGGATGTACTGTACTGTACTCAAGCAGGTGGTCATATTTGTTATGGAAACATATACTGTACTGTATCTGCTATTTTTAATGTGTACTGGGACATCAGACACAGTACAGTATATACAAAAGTAACACTGCTGTACACTATAGTACAAAAAAACAAAAAACAAATGAAACTGGTGTTTGAACTGTTATTTTGGCTATGTGAGGTTTTCTGTTCTGTAGTTCATTGTAGTGGCCTATGTTGAAGGAATCATTCTCATTCAGCAGAAACAGACAATTGAAGGGTATTATTGGATCATGCTGTTTTTTTATAGGAATTTCAAGTATTATGCTAAGTCTTTCACTGATGATCTTAGTAATTAACACAATAGATGCACTAATGACAACATTTTATAGTGTGAATAATGCCGTGAATGTTTCAGGACCTAGATACAGCAGTTCTTTTTTATTTTATTTACACATTTTTTATAACACCTTGAATACATGTACAGTACTTAACTCTGCTGCCATTTCTGTTATTTCCACAGAAAACTGTTGTATATTATCACATCTCTGTCTGAGTATTGTAGTAGCTGTTTATACACATGACCTTGAACTTATTGCTTATTTTGTATTTATATTTTTTTTATATCAGTTTTGGGTTAGAGTAAAAATATTTAATATCATATTCCAATTTTCCAATGAGGAAACATGATTTTTAGGTATTTTTTTTTAACAGCCTTGGCCTAGGTGGTTGGTGGTTTTATTTTACAGTACAGTACTGTAGGTGATAACTTTTTGTTGTCTCCATGGCAGAGCTTATTTAACTGATCTATACTGATCCTGTAGAATGGGGATGGCTTATATTGTACAGTACAGTACCTAGATCTGAGACTACCTAGGCCACATACTATATATTTCCAACTCTTAACCTCTTAAGTTGTGAGGCTTTTGTCCTCTTGTCATAGGTTAAGGAAAATAAACTGGATGTATCCAGAACTAAAGGAAAATTGATTGTTGTGTTAAAAAAGAAAAGATTATGTTGGAGGAGCTTATGGAAAGGTTCTGGAGCTTCATTATAGGGTAAAAGAAATAAGCTGGAGGTAGCCAGAATTAAAAATTCATTGTGCTGGGAAAAAAAAAAAAATGGAGTACAGCATATGGGTATTGGTTTTAACCTCTTTAAGTCCATAAATACAAGTTGTGTATTGAAAATGTCGGGAATTTTCATCCAATTAAAAGGCCTTGTAGTGCCATTAAATGTTTTAGTGCTGCTCTTGGGGTGAATTCTGTTGCCAGTTTTAATATGGTATTTAACTTTTATAATTTATTGTTTTATTACTGATCTTGAAAAAACTATAAGTGGTAGCAGAAGCTCTGTCTGGGTTGTATCTGGGACTCAAGTAATGCCTGTAGTTGTTAGTCATTTCCTTCTCTATTTTGTTTTGGATGTTCCCCCCTTTATCAGATATTTTAAGGGAATCCTGTACCTTTTCTTTTGAGTGTCTAATGTTTTTAACTCGTACTGATCGTTTATGTGACATAGTGAAATACTTTCTCTCCAAGATTTTATTGATTTTTAAAGTTAAATCTTATCTACATAGTGTATCTTTTATAATTGTTTTATTGTGTTTTCATTTTTTCTTGTCATTTGCTTTTTCTCCTTTCATTGCTATTCCTGTATCTTTACTCTGAACCAGTGCAATGTGATTTTTGATACCTGGTGCTAGGAATCCATTATTTAGTTCAATTCAGTTCAGTCCGTTTGTACATACACGTACTTCTGTTGAGTTTTCTCTACATTGTGCAGGATTAAATATTAATTTTAGATTTCATTTTCATTGGTATATACAGGCACATAATTTTTTTCTTTTTTCTTCATCGTACTCATGAACTGAATTTATACAAAAGCCCAAGAATGAGGTTAGAATTGATCCAGAGAGTATTTCTGCTGCAGTTATAGGCAAATCAGGAGTCTGCAATATTGCCAATTCATCTTGTTCCTATTACAGTCCAGTATAATGTATAGACAACGCTAGTACTAGAAATGTTGACAACTCCATGACACATGCACATAAGGTTCTTATTCAGTCATAAACTGATATAATTCTGTATATATGTACTACAAGGATTGTTTTTGTCATAACAAATGCCTTAATCTTGTTATCTGAGCTATAGCCTGTTGCATACATCAAAAAATGGTTTATAGTTCATTAGCTTCTAGTTGGTTCCAAGATTACTTCAGTATTAAAAATGAGGTACTAAAAATGTAAGGTTGAGAAGCATCAGTAATAAAAACACACCCATTCAAAAGTACTTTTATAAAGAATGATAGAACATATTCCATTCCTTCCCCCCTCCTCCACTGTGTGCCAGAGGGAAGCCTGAATAGCTTTACAGTGGGAGTGAGTAGATGGGAATGACTTGATTGTACACACGATAAAACGAGTATTGCGCAGGAGGGATACGATGATATCCAAAATGATCAATATAGTTAGTGTAGTACTGTAATATACTTGGAAAATTAATTGTTTATCATGGCTGAATATGCATCCAATAACAATATCAACCATAAATTGTCATCAGAAACCTCAGTATGACATACATATGTAAGCATGTTTGACAGCAATGGGGAAAAATCAAACATTTCCAGAGTCCACCGTCCGTGGTGTCAAATTGTTTCGGGCCAAATGTGCACCGATATTTTTCTTTATTGGTGTACAACATAGAATAGAGTGGGAAAGAATGGTGTGAGTGAATTTTTCTTTTATAGATTCCCAGAAAGCTTCACAGTATGTTTTATTAACAGGAAAGTTTTGTTGGACAGTTGTAGAAGTAGTAGTAGTTGTAGTACAGTAGTAGTAGTAATGGTGGTGGTAGTAGCAGCAGCAGCAGCAGCAGCTGCAGGCTTATCTGAAGCATGAACCCAGTTGACTGAAGAATGACTTTGCCCTTTTGCAGCCTGCCATCCTTTTTGAGGATAGGGAGGAGATTGAAGGATGTTCGTATAACTAGGTAGCTCCACTGCCCAGTAATATTGGTGTCAGGGATGTGATGGGATCCCTCACCAGCACCTTTGCTGGATACAAAAGTGGATGTTGGATTGAGTATTGTTTATTGTTATTTATCTGTTCATGTATTTTTTGTAAGGGAATCAATTATAGTGGATGTGTGTGAAATTGTGGGACATAGTTGAGCCATCACAGTACATTTTATCAACAGGAAAGTTTTTGGATTCGAGTGATTGTGGTATTGAGACCTGAGCAGTAGAGGAAGATTATATTTATAGGCTCAAATTTACAGAAATGGTAATTATTAGGTGGATGTGCAGTGCATCCGTAAGTACAAGGACTGGGGAGGCTGGATTTATAACAAGTGTTGAGAGGATGGATGGGAGTGGAGTGTATTGGTTTTGTAATGAGGTAGAGTAGATTGAGATGGTATGGACATGTGGAGAGGGTGGGGGATGACAGTTGGTTGCAGAAAGCGAGAAGTGTGAACGTTGGGGGGTGTGGTTGCGAGAGGCAGACCAAAAAAGACCTAGGATAAGGTCGTAAAGTGTGATCTCAGGGACAAGGGACTGAATAAGGAGGCTGCCAGTGATCGAGCAGCGTGGAGAGCTGCCATTAGGTGACCAAGGTCGACGTATACAGGCATGTAGGAGTCTTTATAAATGAAACAAAAGTGGGTACTGGGTTGATTCGTTAGGTTTATCTGTTAAAGTTATAGGGAGCAAGGAACGTCTGCTGCAACGCAAGTTACTGAGATGTGACTTGGTGCTGAAGGAGCAGATGATGAAAAAGAGGACCTACCTTGTATGCACCTAGGAGGAAAATATGGAAGCTGAAAACCAAGCAGTAAGGGATACCTTCTTTAGCGAGATGAATAGAGCGGTGGCTGAAAAGGGAGACTTTCGTAGAAAGTGTTAATGAACAGTGCTGTATAGAGCCCTCAAGAGCAACCTCTTGAGAATTTCTGATTCATTGTCTGGATGGACAAGGGGCCCCCCCAAGACATAAATGACTGGTGGTGGGATTAGGGTGCAGAAGCTGCAGTTAAGAAGAATAGAAGGCTTTTCTGGGAGTGATGATTGAGTGGTAACAATGATGAATACTTGGCTGCCAAGCATAGGGCTAGAAGAGATGTTTACAGGCAAAGTCTGAATCTCAAGACCTTTACTTGATAGTCTAAACAGTGGGGAATGGGAGAATATATTTAAGGTGGCAAATCAGATGAAGAGGGAGAATAGGGATATCTTAGGTGAGCAGTGTGTGACGAGTGATGGAAAAGTTTTGGTGAATAGTGGGGATATTAAAGACGCCTGGAGAGTGTGCTACAACTGGTTATTGAATGAGGAGTTTGGCTGGGACATGGAAAGTCTGGACACAGCAGATCCAGTATATAGCCCTTGTCTTTTGATTTACGCTACTGCTGTGAGCAGGGCAGTAGGCAGGATGCAGGTGGGGAAGCCAGCAGGTGTGTCTGGGTTGACTGCTGAAATGTTGAAAGCCTCAGGAGATACAGAAGTGGAAGTAATCACTGATTTGATAAATATGATTATATAGTTGGCTGAAGAGTGTGATTGTAAATGTGTACAAGGGGAAGGGTGATGCTGTGAAAAGAGGAAAATAAAGAGGCTTTATAAGGCCTTTAGACCAGGTGATGAAGGTTATGGAGAGAGTACTAGAAGGTATAATTAGAGAGAGAGTGAATCTTGATGAGATGCAGTTTGGGTTTATGCCAGGCAAAAGGACCACTGATGCCGTATTCATTGTTTGACAGCTCCAGGAAAAATATATAGGAAAGAAAAGGGAACTGTACTGTACTTGTTTTTATTGATTTGGGGAAGGCCTTTGTCAGAGTCCTAAACATGTGGTGAGTTGGGCAGTAGGAATGGTCGGAATTGAGGAGTGGCTGGTTAGGGTGGTTATGGCCATGTATGCCGGTGCTCGCACCCGGTTAAGGGTGAATGGAGATTGAGTGAGGAGTTTGCGTGAATGTTGGTGTGCATCAGGGGTTAGTCTTGAGCCCCTCGTCGTTTATTACGGTACTTGAAGCCCTCTTACGTGACTTCAGAAATGGACTCCCATGGGAGATGTTGTATGCTGATGATTTGGTGTTGACTCAGAGAATGAAAGGGAGGTGGAGGAAAGATATAGGAAATGGAGAGATGTTATGGGGCACAAGGGCGTAAGAGTAAATGCAGATAAAACTAAAGTGATGGTATCTAGCTCAGAGGGTGGTACTGTCAAAGGGAGGGGGAGTGGCCATGTGCGATTTGCCATAGGGGTGTGGGAAGTAATTCCATTTTGTGCAGTGTTTGTGATAAGTGGATACATAAGAGATGTAGTGGTATGAGAGGTAGACTGTGAGGTAATGCTGATTTCATGTGTGCAGTGTGTCAGGAAGAGTATGTGGAGATCGCCAGGCGTGAAAGGATTGAAGTTGCTGGCGAGTCTCTTGAGTGTGTGGAAGAGTTTTATTTGGGAGACATGTGTGGAGGAGGTGGGGCTGGAGCTAGCTCTGTGGTTAGAGTGAGGAGTGGTTGGAAGAAGTTCAGGGAGCCGTTGCCTCTCCTGACAGTGAGAGGGCTCTCCCTATGTGCTAAAGGATCATTGTGTGTGGCACGTATTAGGAGTGTAATGCTGTATGGTAGTGAGACCTGAGCAGTAAAGGAAGAGGATATTAGCAGGCTCAAACGTACAGAAATGGCAATGATTAGGTGGACGTGCAGTGCATCCTTGAACACGAGGCCTGGGGGGGCAAGGTTTATGATGGAAGAGTTGAGAGGTAGGATGGTGGAATGGGGTACCTTATCTAAAAGCCCGCGTTGCTTAGAGGCAAAGCAGGGATCCTCTCTTTGGCTCAGTGGTAACGTGCACGCCTATGAAGTGTGAGGGGCCCAGGATCGAATCTCAGCCAGGACAACGTGATTAATTTCTTAAGTTTCATGTTTGGTCATTATATTGGTGGTAGCGGTGGGATGAGGCGAGGCTTAGAGGGCACTGATGTTGACGGCATCTTAGGCCTTACATCCTGGGGGTGAGCTGTCAACTGTGGTCCTCAGTGTCCCCAGGGGTGGCCTCCAATGCTACTCTACCACATGTGTTCAAAACTGACCAAATTAATAACCATGGGGAGAAAGAGTGATGTAATGGGGTATATAAAATCCCGCATTGCTTAGAGGCAAAGAGGGGATCCTCTCTTTGGCTCAGAGGTGACGTGCGTCCTATGAAGTGCGAAGGCCTAGGATCGAATCTTGGCCAGGACATTGTGCCTAATTTGTTAAGTTTCATGTTTGATTAGTGCAGTGGGACTGGAGTGTATTAGAGTTGTGATGAGGAGAGGTAGATTGAGATTGTTTAGACATGAGGAGAGGATGGGGGGTGATAATTGGGTGCAGAAAATGAGAAGCGTTGATGTTGGGTGTAAGGTAGCGAGAGGTAGACCGAAAAAGACATGGGACGGGTTTAGTGAGTGTGACCTCAGGGATAAGGGACTAAGTAGGGAAGCTGCCAGAGATCGAGCAGCATGGAGAGCTGCCATTAGGTGATGAAGACCATCGCACGCAAGCATGTTGGAGTCTTCAAAATTGACAAGAACAAACGAACAAAACGATTCATTATTTTTTGTGAGGAAGCCAGTAAATAGTGGGTGTGTGATGGAGTGGGATGTGATTGGTGTTGAGTGATATTTTATGTGAAGATGGAGGATAAAAGCATACTGTTCATTGATCTCAAAGAATATTTTTATTTTGGTCATAAAGATTGTAAGAAAGGAAACTGGCATATACAATCTTTTTTTTTTTTTTTACATTGATATTTTGCTGAAAACTAGACTGGTTATAAAGATAGAATGCTTATTACAGTATTCATGTTCCCTGGAATATTCTTCCCTTACCAGTACTTAATTTTAGGGAATTGTTTAGAAATGAACATCCTAAGCATTACTAAGATGCACCTTTAAAATTACATAAAGCTCAAGCATTTGATTGAAGTGCAATATCTTACATTGTTCCTAGACTTAGTATATGAGGTAATAACAGGATGATGCATAATGCCCAGTGTCACAGCCCAGCAACCCACTGGCTGCTGCATGATGATGATTTGTAATGAATGACAGAGTGGAGAGTGAGGAAGGAATGCTTAGTTTCTGGTGATATCACTTGCATTGACAGACCAGGAAGAGAATACCTAAGTTTAATTTTCATTTTTGTAATTATAACTCTGTTTCTCTTCAAATAGGGTGTAATATGTTGATCTGTTTCATATTGTGAATTAGAGCATAAACAATCGTAGCTACCATCTTCCTGTGTCTTGTGTCATAGGAGTTAAGAGGTTGCTTGCAATACATGTTAGGCTGTACTCTTGCTACATCTTTATCCCAGTAGAAGAAGAAGAAAAAAAAAAGATAAAGGCAAGAGAGCCCAGCTGTAAGTGTGACCCTCTGACTGTTAGTAGTAGGTCCCAGCTTCTCCCACGAAATATTTGGAATGAAGGCATAAACAGGCCCACAAATAAAATAAGTCCCCATTTATTTGTGAAACCCATGGTGAGAGTAAAGTGAAGCTGGTTTCTTGGTCTAACTGCTGCTGGCAGTGCTTTGTGATTTGGCTAACAAGTTAACCACATTGTAATGTTCTTGGCTGCCCAGTAAATCGGCCAAATAGTTGGACTAAATGGACCTTCACGCTCTTGATGTTAACAGTAACTGCCAGACTCATCTCTTCCATATTGCCGTCAGTACCAGTACTTGATCCACTTCTTGTATGCTGTTTTGACCAGCTTGTCTGCCGGATTGGTGTTGCCGTTGTATTTGTCCAGTACCAGGTTAATGAGCAGGGGCAGCAACGGCTTGTTCTTCACCTTCTGCTGCGACCACTGTAGTAGCTCCTCCAGTAGGTCAGTTAAGGAGGCATTAGTAGCTGGAGTCTTCTGTGGCGGTCTAGTGTGTGTAGCGTCTTTGTCCAGGTTAACGTGTTGGGAACCGGTTTGCCTTTTGCCCATGTCTAGGGTGTCCTGTGGTAGCTCTGTTTCTGTTTTATCTGGTCTGCTAGTACTGTTGTGGATGTGATAAAAGTGTGAACCAGGAGAGGAGGTCATTAGCTGCTTGTAAGTGTACTCAGAGAAGAGGGATGATGGGTACTGCTCCGTGTAGGCGGCGTAGGAGATAACCTCGGCCTGATCTGGATCTTGGTATGGTCCTGCCTGTCTCCGCCGCCGCAGCCCAACATTAACATCAAACTCATTACCAAGCAAGATGGGGATGGTGGACAGCATGGTGGCGGCAAAGGCAAACACCATCATCTCGTTCTGTAGGTTTCCATCAGAGTCCAGGAGGTTAGCCATGTCGAAAAAATTCATCCTGCGTTTCCTAATATGAGGTTGGCTATGGTCGGCGGCTGGCGGGACGACTGGTAGGGAGGCAGGTGCTGAAGAAGACAAACCCACACCGAGTGCCACATCCCCGACAGTCATGGTTTCTTCTGGCTGCTGCCTGTCACACAAGAGCAAAGTAAGTTTAACGCTGTATGTCCCTAGATTCAGAATATTTAAGCATTTCTTTAGCACCCCATATTGTCTGTCTGTTTCCTGACATCTTATCCTGTAGTAATGTTTCTGAAGGTGACGGTGATAAAATGGTTGACATGCAGCCTTAATCAGACTCGATTATTGCCCACAATATCATGCTGAGCACGCGCGCGCGCGCGCGCACACACACACACACACACACACACACACACACACACACACACACACACACACACACACACACACACACACACACACACACGCACACACACACACACACACACA
>JAGKTI010039209.1:0-10599 GCA_018397915.1 Birgus latro | reverse complement strand
GGACGAGGAAGAGGGTAACCAGCACTGGGACCTTTAACCCCTTCACCGCGAGGACGTATTTCAATTATTCTCGCTTCAACTAAAAAAAAAAAAACTCTTACCGAAGATCTTAATGAAGGCTCAATCTAACCACTCCAGCTCTAAGACTTCCTCCTGTGCTGAAGAAAATCGTCTGGCGTAGAAATAATACCATGAAAAAGACTCGACGTGATTGAAGAGTTAATTTACTGGTCTTGGTTGTGTTACGTGTCTGGTTTCATTGTGTTGGTACCTGGATTTATTTATTTATTTTTTTTCGTTCCTATGGGGTGCTGTAGATGAGAAAAAAGTCGTTTAGTTGTGAATCAGTCTTTTTTTTAATAATACGTGTTGATTATTTTTTTTCGTGTGTGTGTGTGTGTGTGTGTGTGTGTGTGTGTGTGTGAGAGAGAGAGAGAGAGAGAGAGAGAGAGAGATGGGAGGGGGGCTTCATTTCCAGTGTTATTAGTATTAAATTTTCACGCCTCTAACTTAACAGCAGCAACCTAACCCTGGACATTCTACCAGAAAGGGGACAAACCAGCAAATGAGGGCGTGAGAGGTCATGGTCCACCTGCAGTAACTACCCTCCATGCCGCCCCGGGCCCACCTAAGGTCATAATCAGAGAAGCCCTCAACCAAAACAAAATTCAGTCACTTAACTTGGAAATGTTCGCTCTCAAGCAAAAATGTAGTTCAGCCACTTTAATTTGGATGTTTTCGTCTTTTTGCTGCCTGTTTCCTGTAGCTCAGTGCCTGGATCAGACAGAATAAGATAATACTACGGTTCTGCATCCTTTCACAGCACTTCATTGTAACTAGCATTGGAACCTGAAGTTAATCTATTGTTACAGCTCAGCATTCTAGATGAGGAGATTGCAATTTTAGAGCAAGTCAGAGTAAAAGGGATATATTAACTGTATGAGTGAGGATAAAACTATAACCCAGCGATTTCATACACAACTTAAGCTCTGGAAAGTTTGTAAGTTGGACCCTGTTGGATACCCGAGGCAGCAGCGACACCAGACCCCATACTTTCGAGAGTTTAACAACTTTTTCGTAGCGATTTATCTTGAATATTACACCACAGTACCCTCTTGTATGTTGCTTGTATCTTTTTAATACGACATAGATTGCATACGGTAAATAACATACTTGAGAAATTTAACATGCCATATACGGAAATAAATTGGTAAGGGAGATGTTCTATGGAGCCTCCCTGACCGACCAGAATAGGGGCTCGGGTTATGTCTCCAGCCTTCCCACCACCACCACCACCACCACCCATCATCACATCCACAGATTACCCACACTTTTGCCCCTCCGACCTTACGCAAGTCCCGCTGTAAAATACATCTCAGCGAAGGTCTATACGGCTTCCCACCTGTTGCGTTGTGATAAGCTTCCATTCGCTCATGTATGACACGTATATTTATTCCCAGCTATTTCCAGACGATTTTACTCTGCTTGGGAGGGGTTTTGAAAGCAGGACGGGTTATATATACTTTCTTGGTCTGCCCAAAATTGTTCAGTATCATCAAGAATGCAATATATATAACGTCCTATAACTGAAGGGGTTAGCCTTCTTCAGTGTAATGATGTCTTGTTTCTTCCCACATTTTTGCTCAGTTGAGGGAAGGTATCTGACAGTAAAGGGGCTACAAACAGTCACCTTCATACCTTCATAGACTTTACTCGTCTCCTTGTAAAATGCATCTCGCTGAAGGTCTCCTCGGCTTCCCAAATAGTTTTATTCAGCTTAGTGGGCCAGTTTTTTTTTTTTATGTATTTTTTCTTCTACCTGACAATTATGTTCAACTGGGGAGGAGGGGTAGATCTTGAAGTGAAGGAGCTATAAACAGTTTCTTTTAACCAGTTTCTTTTAACCATTCACCCCAGTGGATCCTTCCTAAACTGACTAGATTTGACTATATCGAGAAAAAAATGGAAGTTTTTATCATCAACTGAGTTATGGTCTTCAATCTGATGTATTAACTATTTCATTACTTCTGCTTCAAGAGGATTTTATTGAATTAATGAGAGACTTTTTGAACAAAGGGGTTAGTTATGGTATTCACTGTCCCCTTCACTACTAGGATCCCCTCTAAGATGTATAAAATCATCTGGAGGTAGCAAGAATATACTAATAGATTACGTCACCTGATGCAAGACAAAACCATTTCTCTTTTGCGTCACACGTGAAAAATGTGTGTGTGTGTGTGTGTGTGTGTGTGTGTGTGTGTGTGTGTGTGTGTGTGTGTGTGTGTGTGTGTGTGGTAATAATTGTTCCCGTATATTGCACAGAGGATTGGAAAGTCATGGAACGGGTTTCCTTAAATTGAAGCCCCCACTATCCCGTCTTCCCAGCTGCACCGTAATTTCATTTTGCAACTGCAGTTAAAAATTATAGATTTTTCTTTTTCCTTTTTTGCCTTATATATTGTCTTTATGGAGATAAGCGCCACCTTTGTTACGAATTATTTTGATCAAGGTTGAAGGTGCTAGAGAGGGGCGCCTTCACTTGATGGCACCAATACAACCAGTCGGTGGAGCTGCCTGGTTACATAAACGCTCCTCAGTTCCCTTCCTCTCCCCCAGAAGGAGGATGGTGGGGTGTAGGATAAGGGCAATTTCAGCCTGCAGTCCACCGGGTTCATGTTCATAAGAGCCTGGGGCCACAAGAAACGCCACGATCAAGGTCTCTTAGGCGTCATCTGGTGCCGGGAAGGTAATAATTTCACATAAATCAAAGTATTAGCTCCGGGAAGTCCAATAATTTTCCCGGTCTTCATTTCACAACGACATGAGTTGTTTCATGGAAGAAATTACACCTACGTATTGCAGCTGTGTTTAGTGTGAAGGTACAGGGTGTCTAGAAAGTCTTGCTAGATTTACAAGAAAAAAAACATCGTATGTACACAGCTTGACATATATACTCTTTTTTTTTTTTTTATATGTTCGAGTTATTCATGAAGTTTTGCGAGGTCTAATATCTATAATGGGGGAAAAAAACGCATTTCAGTATATTACGCCGCTTACACATAAAGTCGTGCTGGGTTTATAAATGTTTATTGTGTATACAGGGCTCTAGTATGTTGATCTGTATTCTTGTTTTATGAAAGGTTAACTCATGAGGTTTCTCTGCTGTCTAATAATTTTAATGGAAGAAACTGCATCTCTGTGTATTATGCAGTTTACATGCAGTATATTTGGTAAGCCCGATAGACTCACATTATAACACTTTCAGTCCGACTCGATGAATTATGCTGATATATTGATTTTTAAAGATATAGTTTCTGCTTCTTTGAAAGGAGTCAGAATTGGACCGTAACTTGCAATAAACACAATTTCGATAAATAGACATAATTTCTTTCTGTCATTTACTCCTCACTCCCTCTGTCTTGTGTAGCTCCAATCATCTCTCCGCAACCTTGTTCTTTCCTCTCCTTGATAATGGAAAGAAAAAAGAAAACAGAAAAAAGAAAATAGTCAGTGTAATAATTCCCCCCAGGCATGGTGTAAAGAGCAGCGTTTGTCGCTTTAGTGTTATGGTGATTTTTTAACTCCGACATGATGACGATGAAGCGTTTTCTTTCCTTTTTTTTTTAATCTGTTGTTATCTTATTTGCCTGTGAGGTTGAGTCAGGGTTTCGAGGGAATGGAATGGAGGGTGAATGAGTGTGGGGCCCATTCCATTAGGCATGCTGTTGATTAGTTTTCCTCCTATTATGTTTCTCTTTTTCATTTCCTTCAGGACCCTGTCTCACCCCATCCGTTAGAAGGAAAAAGAAGCACAATGATACTAATGTTATTTCAAGATAATACTATTCAGCCCCCGAGGGACTGTTTAAAGTAGAGAGGTTATATACAGCTTTCATTAACTTTTTAGATATGAGAGGCCTTTCCTAAGTTCAGTAAGGTCATCTGGAAGTAGCAAGACTATAGGCCGTTTACCTCAACCTTAAATTGCAAAATGGACTGAAACGCTTAATTTTTTACTGCCATTTTTGGAACACCTGTGATTATTAGGTATGGTCAGCCTGCATCCCATACTTCAGAATGCAGTCAGCAGCCGCATAGGAAGGCAAAATACATTCCACCATCATCGAATACTTCGTTAATAATCCTCAGAAATTTTCTGTCTGCATCCCATTTCGCGACTTCAGGTTTAAGCATATAACCCTAAGATTGAAAATAAGCGTACGACTTTGATATTTAAAATACGTCATCAGATTGAAGGGTTTAGTTCTACGCTACAGTGATTAAGTCTTTTATTTTGTTGTTGCCTCTTCCAGACGATTTAAATTAGTTCTAGAAGGAACATATCGAACTGGAAGGGTCCGATATAGCTTACATTAACCACATCTGTCCAGGCAATTCTTTAACCAAGTTCTGAGGCGATTGTATTCATCTTAGTAGAGCTTAGAGTCTGCTTTAACACTGTACTGTAAGAGGGTTCGATGGAGCTGAGTAAAATCTTTTGTCTGTAACCAGATTAAGATATAAAAGACGGTAATGGATTGGAAGGGTTAAACTGCAGACGAGAAATGAGGGAAGTGTTGACGGGGGATGAGAGGGGAGTCTGGGCGGAAGGAGTGGGAGAGACATTCTGCACACCTAACCCAGCCCGCATGACGGAGTAACTAGAAAGCCATCCTGCAGTCCTGATACCAGTGTTTGTGTGTGTGTGTGTGTAAAAACAAAATGAAGGAAACAGAGGGGATGAACGTTCTGAAACTGTCCTTGTGTAAACCATGTGCAACCGCCAGCAAATGCATGAATGTACAAGATGTATATGGTGCAGAAGGGAAAGACTTGATTGGTGGCATTGTGGTCTGCTCTAAATGTAGCAAATATACGATACCTATAGGTGTACGATGATTACAGGACGAAACTTCAACGACCATACACGTAGAGAGAATAACAGCGAAAAATCTACTTAAACTGAGTAAAATCGTCCGGTAGCAACACGAATGAAGTAAAAGTGTCGTACCCTGGATGAGGGGCTTGAGGAAGAAGAAAGTAAAGAATTTCAGTCAAGATTAAATATTATAAGGCTTTTTGAAGAAGAAAGTGAGGAATATCAACCAAGATTAAATATCATAAGGTGGTGCTGCAAAGTCTGCCCCTCAGCTAATCATAAAGTCACAGTTGATTCTTGAAGAGTAAGGGAGCTAATTTACTGGCAAACATAAATTCAGTAGGCAAAACTTGGTCATAAATCAATCAGGCATTTTCATACACCATAAAAAAGCCGACTTTTTTTTTTTTCAGTTTCCTGTGTGTATTAGGCAGGACGAGTGAATGCCAACTTCTACTGGTTACTATTTATGCAACGAATTTTTTGGTCAAACGCAACCCATTCAGCTCTTAACACCTTCACTGCCATGGCGCCTTTCCTGTGGTGTATAAAGTGACGCAAACAGTAATGATGGAAAATAGTTGTGTTAATTAAGGGGTTGATGGAGGTGGTTTGAATCCCTGTAGTTGAAAAAAGCCCTTGTTGAGCTGAGTTTAATCGCCCAACAATAGCCAGAAGAGAGAGAGAAAGAGAGAGAGAGAGAGAGAGAGATGGCACTGTACTGAAGGGACTTACTTTATTTTTGAAGATTAAGGAAGCTAAGTCAACATACAACACAAAACTAATAGACAAAATTCAGTGTAAATCACCCAAGTACTTTCACACACCATCCCTGAATCGATTATATTTTACCATCTTATGTGTGTGTTTGGTAAGTCATGACAGCCAGCCAAAGCTAACTTAAAGATACGATTGGCAGCTAATTATGTGGCGAATTTATAGACCTAACTGCAATCCAGTCATGTCTTAATTGTACAGAGACAGTAAACAAGCAGTGAATTGAGGGTAGAGCAACAAGGCAGCGGACAGACAGGAGGCCAACTCAACTAGAAGACAATGGGTAACTTCCTCCTGGCTGTAGGAAGAGGAGGAGCTCTCTCTCTCTCTCTCTCTCTCTCTCTCTCACACACACACACACAGAATATGAGCAAACACTCTGGCATTTTTCCCCCATCGACGTGCAGCAAACCCCTTCACTTCGCCCCCTTTGCCTCAGCGCCCATCTCGAGTACCTTTTATGATGGATATTAACAGATTACGTCACTTTTTGTGTTAGGACTGACGCATCACGAGTGTTAACGCTGCCGAGGAGGTGGGCGAGGGTGTTGAATATTGCATCTGCCATTGCCCGCCCTGCAACACACGGAACTGGCTTCGATATCATGTTCCTGGATGTACGGTCGATGAATTTGTGAGGGTGGATAACCTGCTGGTCAACACGAGAGACAAAAACAACGGGGCTCAAACGAGAGTGATGTGAAAAAGGGGGAGGGGGGTTCAAACAAGAGTGATGTAAAAAAGAGGGGTTCAGACGAGAGTGATGTAAAAAGGCATCTTAAATGAGTTTGCAGAGAGGGTGAGATCAACAACTAGATAGCCATAAGGAGCGTGGGGCGTCACGGAGGATAAGGAGAGCGCATCGCCCACGGGGTAAACACTGGGCCGTGATCCTCTTTCCGCGAAGTGGGCACCCCTTTTTTGTCCATAGCTCAGCCGCGCCCCTTCGCTACCCTAATTAATTACCACTCATTTATAAGCGAGCTGCGTCCTGTCTCGGGCACCGCGGGTAGGCCTAAACACGGCGAAATGCCCATAGTGTGATGATTTATAGAGCATTTTAACCCTCACTCGACCAGGGGCTGAATACTGTCGTTTGGAGGTATTCTGTGTTCCGTAGTCTGTATGAGTCTTACTTTCTCTTCTGAGGGAGGCTGATAACTACAAGTAACCCTTCCCTGTACTGGTGAAATACTAATGGAGAAGGGGTGTCTGTAGGAAAAGTGATGCATGGCTGTGTTTGTCTGCGTTAGAATCTGTATATGACATCAACAGATCCGACAGGGTGCAACATAATTTAACCATATGAAGGGGCATACTACCAAAGCCCTCTTCAAATGCCACGGCTTGAGTTCAGACCCTAGACTCAAGGTACCCGCATCGCTAAAAGAGTATGCTGCCGATCGAGCCACCGCAGCTCTGGTTTAGGGGTAGCAGACGACTTCAGGCCGTTCTAAGCTAAATAAAATCATCTCTGTCTGTAGCAAGAATTTATTGGTTAAGAATACTGTCGTCCGCAGAATTTGTAAACAACTCAGCCCAATGACGTATTTTATATTTTTGCTGCCTCCTTGCTATTTTTTCCCCCCGACGTGTGTAGTAGCGAAGGGTTATTGAAGAGTACATAAACCTCCTATATTTCGAAAACTCTCCTGACCTGAATAAAACCGTCTGGGCTTACTTCGGGTAAAACAAAAAGAAATCCAAGAACCAGCAAGGCCTAAAGAGGAGTGTATAGAGAAGGGCAAAGGATTTATCTGGCCATTGTCTTACCCACCAAAGAAATGTCCCTTTACAGACCCGGGAGCCACCTCAGATACACGAACATGCTTGACTTAGATTTACTTTGAACATACGTAACTCCCTCTCGTAACTTTGATTTATATTTGCAGGTAGATCAGGGACGACGTACAATCTTCCCTTGTTTCTTGTTTTTCCTGCGTATCAAAATAACAGTTACTAGAGGGCTGTTATTATAAGTTTGTAGCAAGTTTCTTCAGTAAGGGCAAGAAAAAGGGGAGTGTAGAATCGTCCCATGTCTCTTATTCTCCAGCAAATCAAAATCATTCTTACGGAGAAGGTCTGTGAATCCGAGCCCAGAACTGTGATGTAATAAAGAGAAGGGGGCTACCTGAGACTACCAGCCCGCCCGGGTGACATCCTCTGAGAAGCCCATAAAAAGTGCTGGTAAATGCGCTTCTGAGACCGATGTGACCCGCCCGAGGTTCCCACGAGATGCCACGATAACGCCCTCCAGCCTCCCTTCCTCTCCCTCGCCCACCCATCCACCCACTAACTTCCCTTGTTCACCTGTCCACCCATCCCTGTCGCCCTCTCATCCACTCACTCACCTCCCTCATCCATCCATCATCATATTCATTGCCTTCACCCGTCCTCCCATTCATTGCCAGCCTCCTCTCACCAACTTACCACTTTAAATGACCCACCCGTTAATCGCCCTCACCCAGTCATCCACCCTGTCATTCATCACCAAGCTTACATCTCCCTCACGCACACAACTCACCCACCTATCGGACCCTCCCATTCATCAGTCCATTTCCCTCGCCTACCCACCCATTTACCTACAATTCTTACCTATTCACCATTTTCCTCCACCCACCCATACACTCCCTTCTTTCACCCACTGTCATCACCCTCCAAGTTCCATGCCTACCCATCCATTTCCTCTCGTATTCTAAGTGACTTTGGAGATTTCGTAGTACCTCATCCTCAGCGATTTATTTTACTTAACAAAATATCCTACTGTATGTCACTTATACCAATGATGTCGATATTAAAATAGTGTAAAGAACATACAAGAAAATGTTAAGATTTAGAAGAAAAGATATATCAGTAGAGGAAGAGTTGGTATGATGTCTCCTGTGCCACCCTGAATACGGCCTATAATTTTCTTGTTATTATAGGGGGTTTAATCTGCATCATTTTACGGGCCTAATGACATAAGACGATGCTAATGGCTCAATCTGATACACGCAACATTATTCCTGTAATTATACGTTATTTGTCGATTAGAGATCATTTGCCTTCTGTCTCCCAGCTTTCCTATTAAGCCCTTATTTTACCTAGTCAGGGTTGTAGTATGTACAGTATATTCACTATCAGTACCTTTTTTCAGTATCACATTCCTTACCTCTTTCTCATCCCTCCATTATTCTTTCCCATCCCCAAGTCCGGCCGTGCCCTTCCTTTCCTTTCTCTCGCCTCCACTCCATCCACCCTTCCTCTCTGTCTCATCTCACACCCAACCCACCCCCACCCTTCCCTCTGCCCTCCCACCCAACCCACCCCCACGTTTCCCTCTCCCTTCCCCCTCCCCACCTCACTATAAAAATGCCCCTGAAGAGCGTATTGAAACAACGACCGCGGGTAGAGAGGAGGGGTAGGGGGGGTTCTGCCGGGTTCCACATTCAGTGTACTTCCTTGCTGGCGATGTCGGTGCCGGGGTGTGTTTGTGTTACAGCCGGCCAGCCTCCAGACGCTCCCCCGGACACGTTTATTTGCCGACCACCGCGCGCACAATGCCTCTCGAGATTTGGGGTAACAGAGCAACAATGGTGTGTCATGCCTACTGCAAAATTGCGCCGCTCTCACAGGCCAATGCTTGTTAAGAAAATATTAAAGAGTTCAATGGTTCCGTGTGGTGTAGTGGAGGGAGATGGACTCAGGCATGGTGTGGAAGATAGGGGCGTGCATGTTTTAGAAGAGCCTTTGCTACCAGGGTTGAAAAAATGAGGGAGGCTTGAAAAAAAGGCAGCTTAATTATTTGTTTTCGTGCGGTTTGGTTCCCGGGGTGATAGATCGCTTCCTTCTGCAAATGAATGGAGTTTTCAGGCGTTCTTTTTTCGGACAGTAAGTGAGCATAAAGTTTGTTGCTCCCACTGCACAAGAAGATACAACACCAACACGTACTGGGATATGCAGCGGTTATTAGAAGCTTAGCACCAGGGGCTGTTTAGGTTCTTGATTGCCATACATTTCGATTTTCTTCTGTCGTTCCGTACTTCTTTCTTTCTTTATTTCCTTCCTTCCCTCCTTCCCTCCCTCCTTCCACCCTTTTTTCCTACCTTCCTGTCTTCCATCCTTCTTTCCGTCCTTCCGTCCCTTCTTCCATCCTTCCTTCTTTCTTTTATTCCACCATTTTTCAATACATATATCTTTCAAAAACAACCTGTACCCATGTGTATGTTATTAAAGGATCTCACAGCAACATATCCATAGCAGGTACCGTAGAATCATGGTCGGTGTGTTAATCTAATCAACTAACCCTCTGATTACAGTGAGAAAAATTGACATAATTATAGTTATCAGGATTTTCAAATTATTAAATCATCCGCGAGGTGTGAGGATCGGTGACTTTCATTTCTTCTGTGTTTTTTGTGACAATGTTCTCTTTGTGTATGTAAAGCGTCAAGCATAACGCAGTAATATTAATAACAGTGGCTTTTACATTCAGGTCATGCATAAAAAAACTGAGATGAAGTGTAGGTGTTACAAAAGCGAATCGGATGAAGCGTATCGAGTATAGACTAGTACAAGTAGTATGAACGGCTCAGTTGAAACACATAAACTAGTGTTGGTGATCCAAGAACGATTCATGTATATTCGTTTTGCCGTATGAGTTATTGTTTTATACTTACCACTTAGGGCAGTCCGAGGAAAGAATCAGCATCGAGCATGAAGGCATCCCGCAGCACAAGAGCATCCTTCCATAACCATCCACGGAGAGGGCGGCCACCTTCTGCCCTCCCGCTGTTTCTTTGTTTACAGCCAACCCTCCTACTTTTGGGGCCATATTAAGTGTTTTTGTCGCGTGGGAGCCCCGGACTATTGTTCCCGGGCCCGCCTGATACCCGCTGATAATGGCCTCCTCTGTAATGATACCCTACATTCGTGCCCTCTAAGACCCTCTCCCTCACTCTTCT
>JAGKTI010039207.1:0-10599 GCA_018397915.1 Birgus latro | reverse complement strand
TGGATCATTTTCCTTTTGCTTTACTGCACAAGAAAATGCATAAATAAACATAATCTATATAGCACTGTAAAGGTAATTTATTGTAGTTTTGCCTGGTTTCAATGAGATTTATACTGTATCTTTAATAGTTTTTTTCCAAATATTTTTCTTCAGAGATATAAAATTTTTGGTTTTTGCTTAACAACTTCAGCTCATCACGTTGACTTTTTATTTTCTCTGTTTTCCCTTTTTGAACATATTACGATAAAGTACAACCATTTAGCTTTAAAATGACTCCCCAAACCAACATTGTATTATGAAAAGTGTATTTACACAGAGTGATCAAAGAAAATTATCGCAGCGCGAAGTTGTGGGTCATCGTGAGAGCGGTTGACTTTAACGCAGACATAATCTGTCTGGCCCAGAAACCCAGTAGGGTTAATAAACACTTGAATTATCGCAACGCGAAGTTGTGGGTCAGCGTGAGAGCAGCTGACTCTAACGCAGACATAATCTGTCTTGCCCAGAAATCCGATAGTGTTAATAAACACTTTAACATCAAAGCAAATTTCGACAGAGTTCATCGCGTTGGCAAAGTTTCAAGCAAACAACTCCGAGATATTGTGACAAGATTCGCCACGTTTCCTGACCATGAACAGTTATTCCGAAATAGGAGCAAATTAAAGGGAACAGATATTTTTATTAATGAAGATTTGTGTCCTGGTTCACTGGAAGCACGTTGTTGACAGATGCTTGCATACAGGGAAGCATGGAGACTGGGAAAGTACAGTATGCCTTCTTTAATTATCGCACCCTAGTGGTGAGGGAGCAACATTCAGATGACCATAAGTCTCGCACTATACACCCCAGGCATGACCAAGCCAAAGCTGTATCTCCCCGCCCTTCTACACCACCCTGGCTGTCTGCACCAGGTACGCTACCATCATCCCCGGCACTAGGACCTAGGATGTCGCCACCACAACTTATTACACTAGAGGATACGTCAGCCCCATGCACTAACACATTCCAAGAATTTCCCCTTCTTCCACACCAACAGCATCGAAGCAAACAGAATCAGACCCACTGTCGTCGTCTCCCTCATCAGCAACAAGTGAGACTGTGGCAACGATGGGCCCTAGTGGCCAGAACAGAGTGAGGGATGAGCGTGGGGCTGACGTGATGCAAAAGTTTGGTCTGCCTTTTCACAGCTTGAATGATATAGAAGTATTCACTTACCACAATGTCTTCTTTGCATATGAAAGGCGATTTACTGTGACAAAACTTGATCAGATGTGTTCAAATTCTTTTCTTTTCAGTTATGATAATTATACATCTACTTATGATCCTGACAATTTTATGCTGAATTTAAACAGTGTCAGCTTACCAGCTTAAGAATATTATTTTAGTGACTCATCTATGCATGAAAACAATCATTTTTCTAGACGCATTTTCACTCATGTTCCATAATATCGGAAGTTTACCTTTACATTATAATGAGTGTATAGACCAGTGTATGAACCCCATTAACCATTACTTTGATATCATAGGATCTTGCGAGACTAGATTAAATGACTATCTATCTTGCCAGACTCCTTAATCCCACAAGGGGTGGCCACAAACAGATCGCCTTCATGTTGCCCTGTCCCCCACCATTTCACTGCTCTGCTTCCAGCTCACACCCCACTTTCTCATATACCTCTCCACTCCATCCCACCATCTCATCTTTGGCCTCCCCCTCCCTCTCCCCCCCTCCACCTCCCCACCTCCACCTCACATACATTCTTCTCATCAGTCTCTCACTCTCTATCCTCTCCTCATGGCCAAACACCAGTGTGTTTCTCCTAACACTTCCTATCACATCCATATCCATACCACAACGCTCCTTCACATCCTCATCTGTCAGTCTCTCTTTCCATGTGACTCCAAAGGCTCCTCTCAAATAACTCATTTTAATTGCTCTCACTCTTGACATCTGTCCCTCCAATAGGGTCCAAGCTTCACTTCCATACATTAAAGTTGGTATCACAGTACTGTCAGGTGCTAACTTTTTCACTTCCATGCTCACTTCTCTGTTTCTTATCTCTGCTTTCAAAGAACCAGCAACCTTTCTTCCTTGTTGCATGCTTTCGAGCACTTCTCCCTCTAGACTTCCATCCTTACTCATCACACCACCCAAGTACTTTAACGCATTCACATTTTCCATTTCCTTCTCATCCAACCTCACAGTACATTCACCGACTTCACTTCTCTCGAAGACCATAACTTTACTCTTTTTACATTCATCATTAGATTTTGTTTCTTACACACTTTCCCAGACTCATCCACCAAGCCTTGCAGCTCCCCTTCGTCTTCACGTAACAACACAGTATCATCTGCAAACATCAGTGCAGGGAGTTTCCACACACTCCCCTCTCTTATAAGGGCTGCTCCAGCATCCACTGGCCTACCTTGTATGTCTTTTATAACCCCATCCTTATACAGACTGAACAGCTGTGGGGACATGACACATCCCTGTTTCAGTTCAACCTTCAAGTAGAAAAATTCACTCAGTTCACTATCCACACGCACTGCAGCCGTAGCACCCTCGTACATACTCTTCACAGCATTCAGCAACTTCTCATCTACTCCATATATTCTTAATACTTTCCACAATCCTTGTCTATCCACTCTGTCATATGCTTTTTCCAAATCGATGAAGGCCACATACAACTTCTTATCCTTCTCTAGTAACTTTGATCTACACAACCTCTTCCCTTCCTAAAACCTCCCTGTTCTTCTCCAACTAATTCCTCTGTTATTTCCCTAACTCTGTCAACAAGTATCCTACCATATACTTTTCCTATTACACTAAGAAGACAAATGCCTCTATGATTACCACTAAATGGAAAGGTGAAATGGTGAGAGAATGGGAATATGGTTTAGGAATTTGTACAGGAGTTAATGAGAAAGAGAGATCAAGAGAGGGAGTATGTCTGATGATAACCAAGAAGTGGAAGGAGAATATAAGAAAGTATGGAACAGTGGGTGCAAAGATTGTATGAGTGAGGATGAAAGTAGGCATACAAGCTTGGACGATTGTATGTGCGTATGCGCAGACAGAGGACCAAGTGGTAAGAGTGAAAGATGAATTTTGGGCAGGTGTACAAGCATGTATGGACAAGTTTGAGAGGAGCGAGAGAGTGTTTTTGACTGGAGACATAATGGCAAAGTTGGGAATGTACGAGTGGATGGAGTGGTTGGTCAGTGGGGTGTGCCAGCTGAGGTGGATGGGAATGGTAGTGCCTTGGTGGACATCTGTGCTGGTAAGGGGTTGGCAATAGCCAACACCTACTTTCGGCACAAGATGATCCACAGGTATACATGGAGAGTCATAAGGAGGATGGATAGTGAATTTGTAGAACGAAAGGGAATGATAGATTAGTATGTGTAGATGAGCGAATGAGAAGACAAGTGTTGGATGCAAGAGTGTGGAGAGGGTGGGGGAATGGAATCTCTGACCACCACTTAGTGATGGCCAAGGTAAGGCTGGAAAGAAAGTGGGTGAAGCGACCAAGGGGAAGACAGGAGGAAATAGCTCTGTGAGAAGAGTGGAGAAGTTACAAGATAATGAGAAAATGGCAGAGTATAAGAGCATAGTGGAAGAAAGATTGGGAAGGTATTAGTTAGAGCAGATAGAAGGGGTAGAAGATGTATGTAAGATTTTCACGGAAGAGATAGGCGCAGCGTGTGAGATGGTTTGTAGAGTGAGGAGATGCAGGGGTGTGCATGGGACAGCATGGTGGAATGATGAGGTGAAACGGGCTGTGGAACAAAAGGAGAAGGCATATAGTGAATGGCTAGCGAGCAGAGGTAGGGGAGAAGATGAGAGACAGAAGAGAGAAGTATATGTGAGGTGGAGAAGAGAGGTGAAGAGATTGGTGAAGGAGAGTAAGAAGAAAGTGGATGAGGAGTTTGGGAGGAATCTGAGTGTAAAGTGGAAGGAGAGTAAGAAATTGTTTTCCAAAGATGTAAAGAAAGTAAGAGAGAGTGAAAAGGGAAATAGTAGGGGAGTGAAAGATGGTAATAATAGATTGCTGGTGGAGAAGAGAGAGAAGTTGAGGATATGGAAGGAGCACTTTGAGGATTTGTTGAATGTAGAGAGTAAGAGCAGTGTGAGTATAAGTGGTTGGGGAATGGTTGGGAGAAGAGGTGAGAGGTGGCAGGAAGAGATCAGTAGGGCGGAAGTAGTTGAAGTAATGAAGAAGATCAAGATGGAAAAGGCCCCAGGAATTGATGGAGTGTGTGGTGAAATGCTGAAGTATGGGGATGAGATTGTTGTGGAATGGATATGGAAGTTGTGTAGATTGGCTTGGGAAGAGGGAAGGGTTCCAGAGGACTGGAAGTCAGGTATAATTGTTCCTTTATGTAAAGGAAAAGGGGAGAGAGAAGTATGTGGTAACCATAGGGGTATTTGCCTTCTTAGTGTGACTAGAAAGATATATGGTTGAATACTTATTGACAGGGTTAGACATATAACAGAGGAGTTAGTTGGAGAACAACAAGGGGGATTTAGGAAGGGAAAAGGGTGTGTAGATTAGATATTTGTTCTAAGGTGTTTAGTGGAGAAGTATCTAGAAAAGGGAAAGAAAGTGTATGCTGCCTTCATGGACTTGGAGAAAGCTTATGACAAAATAGATAGGCAAGGTATGTGGAAGGCATTAAGAATATATGGAGTGGAGGGGAAATTCTGTGAAGAGCATGTACGAAGGAGCTAGGGCTACTGTGCGAATGGATGGTGAGCTGAGTTCTTTGATCTGAATGTGGGACTGAAACAGAGTTGTGTGATGTCTCCATGGCTGTTTAATATATACATGGATGGAGTTGTAAAGGAGGTGCAAGGTAGGGCAGTGGATGTGAGAGTGGCTCTAATGAATGAGGGTGAGATGTGGAAGATTCCAGCATTGCTGTCTGCTGATGATACAGTACTGTTGAGTGAAGACGAATGGAAGTTGCAAGGTTTGGTGAATGAATTTGGTACAGTGTGTAAGAAGAGGAATCTGAAAGTCAATGTAAGCAAGAGTAAAGTTATGGTGTTTGAAAGGAATGAAGTCACAGAATGCACAGTGAGGTTGGATGGTGAGGATGTGGAGAATGTGAGTGCATTCAAGTACTTGGGTAGTGTGATGAATAAGGATGGAAGTTTTGGGAATGAAATACTTGAAAGGGTACAGTAGGGATGGAAGGTTGTTGGTTCACTGAAAGCAGTGATGAGAAATAGGGAGGTGAGTATGGAAGTCAAGAAGTCACTGCATGATAATACAGTATTGTGATCCCTACCCTGATGTATGGAAGTGAGGCATGGACCTTTCTAGAGAATGCAGAATGAAAGACTGACTTAGGGAGGGAGAGGGAGGGGATGACCGAGGATGAGGTGAGGGATGGAGTTGAGAGGTATATGAGGGAGAGGGGAGTGAGCTGGGGGGTGGGTAGGCAAATGGTGGGTGTCAGAGCGACTTGGAGGCGTTTAGTCTGCGGCCACCCTTTGCAGGATTAGGGCGTTGGGCTATAGATATATAGATAGATTCTTTTTCCCCTTTTCCTTTGTACTAGGGAATAATTATACCTGACTTCCAATCCTTTGGGACTCTACCTTCCTCCCAGGCCAATCTGCACATCTTCCACATCTGAAAGCGGTGATGAGAAATAGGGAGGCGAGTATGGAAGTCTAGAAGTCTATCTATCTATCTATCTATTGCCAGACACCACAATCCCGCAAGGGGTGGCCATTTGACTTTGAGTTATTTATTCTACGGGGAGGGGCACCAACCCTCCACCAACCCACTTGTTGACACGTAGGGAGCACGTATGGTTTGGTTATATGGTTACCACCCAGCGTTGTCAATGGTTTCTTGGCTTACAGGAAACCATTTGGCTTGTCACTCAATGTAATGCCACCTGTAAAGGAAAGAAAAGCAGTAAGAAGTGACAGGAAATATAGGAGAAATAGGAAGAAAGGAGGGCAGGCACAGAAAAAGAATGATAAAGTCTAAGGGAGAAGTAGGCAGCACTACATCAAGTGAGTGGATGATGGTCACCACCACCTACCACTAAGTCTAGAAGTCACTGCATGATAATACAGTATTGTGATCCCTACCCTGACGTATGGAAGCGAGGCATGGACCTTGCTAGAGAATGCAGAATGAAAGACTGACTTAGGGAGGGAGAGGGAGGGGATGACCGAGGATGAGGTGGAGGGATGGAGTTGAGAGGTATATGAGGGAGGGGGAAATGAGCTGGGGGGAGGGTAGGCAAATGGTGGGTGACAGAGCGACTTGGAGGCGTTTTGTCTGCGGCCACCCTTTGTGGGATTAGGGCGTCGTGCTATAGATAGATAGATAGATTCTTTTTCCCCCTTTCCTTTGTACTAGGGAATAATTATACCTGACTTCCAATCCTTCGGGACTCTACCTTCCTCCCAGGCCAATCGCACATCTTCCACATCCATTCTACTGTCATCTCTCCCCATGCTTCAGCATTTCACCACACACTCCATCAGTTCCTGGAGGTTTCCCCATTTTGACTTTCTTCATTGCTTCCACAACTTCCATCCTACTGATTTCTTCCTCTCTTTTCACATCCCGCCTTCTCCCAGCCATTCCCCAGCCACTTATACTTGCATAACTTTCATTCTCTATGTTCAACAGTTCCTTAAAGTGTTCTCTCCATTTGCACACTTTTTCTCCCTTCTCAACTGATAATCTACCATTTTCATCTTTCACTCCCTGACTAACTTCTTTGCCACCCTGTAACTCTCTTTACCTCTTTCCAGAACATTTTCTTACATTCCCTCCACTTTACAATCAAATTCCTTCCAAATTCCTCATCCATTCTCTTCATACTCTTTCTTGCAAATCTTTTCACATCTCTCTTCTTCTCTACATATAACTCTCTCAACTTCTTCCACTCCCCTGTTTCTCATCCACTCACTGTATGCTTTCTTCTTTTGTGCCACAGCTTGTCTCACCTGTTTATTCCACCATGCTGTTCCTTGCACCCCCTTTCATCTTCTCTTCTCCCCACACACCACCTCACATGCTGCACAGATTTCTTCTGTGAATATCTTGCACTCACCTTCCACGTCCTGCATCAGCTCCAATCTACATTTACCCAATCGCTCCTCCACGTGTCTCTTATATTTTGCTTTTTTCATCCTCTTGTAACCTTTCTACCCTCTTTGCATATGCTACTTCCTCCTGTCCTTCATTTCTTCTGTTTCTTCATTTCATTTGGACCTCAATTCTTACCACCACCAAGTTGTGGTCAGAAAGTCCACTTCCTCAACCTCTATATGCTCTTGCATCCATTACACACCTCATCCTTTCATCCACACACACATAATTAGTCACTGCCTTCCATTCATTCATTCATTTCAACATCCACCTTTCTCATCACTCGCCACATATACCCGTGGATCATTTTGTGCCTAAAGAGGGTATTGGCTATCACCGACCCCCTCCAGGCTCAAATGTCCATAAAGCACTGCCATTCTCATCTATCTCAGCAGACACATCTCACTCACCAATTACTCCATCCACCTTCATATTCCCTACTTTACCATTCATATCACTTATCAAAAACTCACACTCATTCCTTTCAAACTTTTCCATGCACGCTTCCACATTTGTCTAGATCTCTTCTCTCACTCTGCTTGCACAGTCTTGCGTTGGCTTATACATGTACACTATCGCCCACATTTGTAGTCCAACTTTCAGTCTTACCCACACAATACTTGAGCCAAATGATCCATACTCTCTTACATTCTCCTTCCATTTGTTACTCACAACAATACACACTCATTCTTTTGCCCTCTCATTCTCACCTACTCCTGCGCATATACCCCATCCATACTCCCATTCTCTCACCTTGATGTTCAGTTTCAGTTAATCCACATACATCCACTTTTGCACCCTCAAGCACCTGAAGAATCTCTCTCTTTCACTTCATCATTTGCACCCCTTACATTCCATGTCACAATCCATGTGTCTTTGTTCGGCCCTTAGTCGTCATCTTTTGGTCAGTCCTGGTCCAAGGCTTCTTGTTCGTATTTTTAGTTAGTTGATTTCCAGGGAGGGGCATTAACCCTCCACCAACCCACTTATTGCCATGTAGGGAACACGTGTTGGTTGACTATTTGGTTACCACCCAGCACTGTAAATGCTTTCGTGGTTTACAGGAAATCATTTGGCTTGCCACTCAGTGTAGAGCTACCCTAAGAACAGAGTACCACTACACCAAGTGGGTGGATGATGGGCCCCCCCCCCTACCACAATTGACATTAGCAATCTGCTATTCACATCATTAATATTATAAACGAACCAACACGTGTATCATTAACATCCGCCACAATAATAGGTCATATATGGACAACATCGAAAATTTGTATAGGATTCCAAACTAGGACTTATTCACAAACAGTTGTACACATAGCAGTGGAGGGGTCGCCGAGTACATTCGACACAAACATTCTAGCAGCATAAGACTGGACTTAACAGTTAAAAGAGTCCCCATTGAAACTTTATTCATTGACCTGAGATATGGTTCGAATGTCATAACATAGGTGTCATATACAGTAAGATCTCACTATAACGGACTAATTGGGGCTCAGGCCAGTCCGAAATATGCGATTTTCCGATAAAAGCGACATCCGGACTTACCCCTGCTAATCCGGACTTTTTCCGATATATCAGACATTAGTCCGGATTGCATCAGTGGTTTTCACCACCATTGCAGTACTGTATTGTACTGTGTTATACCTTCACAACATTAATCAAATGGTATAACAATACTGTAATGTGCACTGAAAAACATGTCTTTTACTTGTCTTATTGTTGTGAACATAGCTGAAGTTGTTAGGCAGTCCGGACTGCTTTCTGGCTATATCGGACTTTTTCCGATATATAGGAGTTTATTCCGGTAGCTCCTTGAGTCCGATAAAAGCGAATTCCGGTCTACTGAAGTCCGTTATATCGAGGTTTTACTGTATAGATGCCCCAACACTAATATGAGGCAGTTTTTAACTGATTTCAGTAATGTTATGGACTTATTAAATGTGGGAAATAATTATTGCTATATTTGTGGTGATTTTAACATTGACCTTCTCAAGAGCGAAAGTTATATGCGAATAACTGACTTATTAGCTGTGTGCAATTCACATAATTACAGTAAGACCTCACTATAACAGACTAATTGGGGCCCAAGCCATTCCGAAAAATGCGAAATTCCGATAAAAGCGACATCCAGACTTTCCCTTGCTAATCCGGACTTTTTCCAATATATCATACATTAGTCCGGATTACACCAATGGTTTTTAAACTGATTTCACTACCATTGCAGTACTGTACTGTGTTATAACTTCACTACATTAATCAAATAGTATAATACTGTAATACTGTACTGTGCACTGATAAATATGTCTTTTATTTACCTGATTGTGGTGAACATAGCTGAAGTGGTCAGGCAGTCCTGACTGCTTCTGGCTTTATTGGATTTTTTCTGATATATAGGAATTTAGTCCAGTAGCCCCTCGACCTGGAGTGGTCAGGCAGTCCGGACTGCTCCTGGCTTTATCGGACTTTTTCCGATATATAGGAATTTAGTCAGGTAGCTCCTCGAGTCCGATAAAAGCGAATTCTGGTCTATTGAAGTTCGTTATATCAAGGTTTTACTGTACTGTAATATTATAAACCACGTGTATCATTAACATCCCCCACAATAATAGGTCATATATGGATGAATAATAGTAGAGAGTGCATAAAAAGTAGTAGTAATCCCTCCATTATCCGACATAATAGAGCCAAAGGCATGTCCGGATATTGGTTTTGTCCGGACATTGGCCCTGAAGCTCCAGCACTGGTTTTTCATGACCCTAACCTAACCTAACCTAAATCAGAAAACTACCTTCCTACCTCCCTACTGGACATGTATAGCACTTATTTTGGTCCCTTTTCACATAATAATGCACACATAGCATGAATATATTGAATTTTAACCAAACAATGATGATTTAGAGGTGAGTGAGTCATAGGTGCTCAGAACTTGCCAGCATAGTATAAGTAAGTATCTGACATGGAAATCATCTTTTCTCACATTTTATGCACTAAATTATTGGATACAAAGCATCAGATACAGTAAATGATGTAAAGTGCTACCAGAAAAATGGTTAGGTTAGGTTAGGTTAGGTTATGACCGAATATGAAATTCACTGCCTTCCACCTTTTTCCTAGCTGGTGCACTTTAGAACCATGCATGAAAAAATTAAATTGCAAGCAGGAAATTATGATTAACACAATGTTAGGTTAGGACCGGACATGAAATTCACTGGCTTCCACCTTTTTCCTAGCTAGTGCACTTAAGAACCATGCATGAAAAAATTAAATTGCAAGCAGGAAATTATCATTAACATTTTTGGTAATTTTTTAACACATTTACAGCATGATGAAAACAGGTTAGGCATGAAAATCTTTATGGTAATCATAGGTTAGGTTAGGTTAGGTTATGACCGAATATGAAATTCAATGGCTTCCACCTTTTTCCTAGCTAATGCACTTAAGAACCATGCATGAAAAAATTAAATTGCAAGCA